>BSBK01004047.1:37500-75000 GCA_027943335.1 Chamaecyparis obtusa | reverse complement strand
AAATATGTCTGATATCTATTCCTTTGTGCTTATGTACTCCAGTCTGACTTCTTTCTTAGCAACTTTCTCTCTTACAACATGATATTTGATCTCTATATGCTTAGTCTTAGAATGTAATACATGATTCTTAGACATACTAATTGTGCTGGTGTTGTCACAATGTATGACAACAGGCTCAACAAACTTAATTCCAATATCCTTCAGCATTTGCTTCATCCAAATTATCTGGTTACAATTGTTTGTTACTGCTACATACTCTACTTCTATTGTACTCTGTGAAGTACAATTTTTCTTCTTGATTAGCCAAGAAACTAATCTTCCTCCAAGAAAAAAGGCTCAACCACTGGTGCTTTTCTTGTCATCAACACTACCTCCCCAATCAGCATCTGTATATGCACATAGGGTAAAATCATCAGATTTTTCATACCACAATCCATAGTCCATTGTGCCTCTTAAATATCTTAGTATCCTCTTTACTGCTACATAATGTGACTCTCTAGGTTCAGCTTGAAATCTTGCTACCATTCCAACTGAATGTTGTATATCCATTCTAGTGTGTGTTAAGTACTGCAATCCTCCAATCATGGATCTGTATTTCTTCTGCTCAACTGTCGGTGTTTCATCTTTGCTAGATAGTTTCTGTCCTGTAACCATAGGTGTTCCAACTGGTTTACAGTTCTCCATTCCAAAAAATTTAAGTAAATCATTCAAGTACTTTGTCTGACATACAAAGATACCATCATTATTCTGTGTTATCTGTAATCCCAAAAAGTATTTCATCTCACCAATCATACTCATTTCAAATTCAATCTTCATTTCATCAGCAAATTTGTCACTAGCTTCATCTTCTCCTCCAAAGATAATGTCATCAACAAAAATAACTATAACCAACATACCATTTTAAATTTCTTTTGTGTATAGATTGCTATCAGCTGTTCCTTTAGTAAATCCCAATTTCAATAAATACTTATCCAGTCTAGCATACCAAGTTCTAGGTGCTTGCTTTAGTCCATATAATGCTTTCTTTAGTTTACATACCATATCTCCTTCTTGAGTCAAAGGAAAACCTTCAGGCTGCTCAATGTAGACTTCTTCTTCCAATTCACCATTCAGAAATGCAGACTTCACATCCATCTAATACACCTTAAATTTCTTAAAAGATGCATAAGCCAAAAACATTCTTACTACTTCAAGTCTTGCTACTGGTGCAAAAGTTTCTTCATAGTCAATTCCTTCTTGCTATGAATATCCTTTACATACCAATCTTGCTTTGTTTCTTACCACTTCTCCTTGTTCATTCATCTTGTTTCTAAATACCCATTTAGTTCTAATCACATTCTTGTCTTTAGGTCTAGGGACCAATTCCCATGTCTTGTTCTTTCAATCTGATCTAGTTCTTCTTTCATAGCATTAATCCAATGTTCATCTTCACAAACTTCACTAGTATATTTAGGTTCAATTTGAGAAATCAAACATAAATATACCTTATTACGAGTCAGAACTCCTTTGTCCAAACTTCCAATAACTTGTGCAAGAGGATGATGTCTTGATAGATACCTATTTGGTGTCATAGTCACAGATCTTGTTTCAACTGTAGATTCTTCTCTAGATTCCTCTTTGGTTTCTTCTGTAGGACTCTCATTCAATAATTCACTACCAGTCTCATAGAATAATTTAGTAGATTTAGTGTTAGGATAAGGATGAGCTTCTTCATCAGATTCATAATCAATCATTCTTTCCCGAATTTTGAACTTCCCATCAACTTTAACATTTGCGCTCTCAACAATAGTTTTAGTTCTCTTATTGTAACATCTATATGCTTTTCTTTTCAAAGAATATCCAAGAAAAATTCCTTCATCACTTCTAGGATCAAACTTTCCAACATCATCATCTCTCATTGAAAAAAGTTATTTCATTTACCAAGGTGCATAGGTGGAAAAGATAAATAAAAAATAAAAACAAATCATTTCATTTATCAAGGTGTGTAGGTGGCATTTTAAAAATTTGTAGAAAGTTCTTGCATTTAATATTTGTATCTAGGTAGTTATACTTTTATTTTTTTTATTGGCCCACAAAGGCAATGTAATTTTGTAATTGGCCCACATGGTGGTACTTAATATTAATTGGGTGGGTATTTAATATTTGTATCAAGGTAGTTGCATTTATCTTTTATCCCACATTGGTTGTGTTGTAATATCTCGGGTGGTAAATGCCTATATAAAGAAAGCATAGGAGCATTCATAAGCAAGCTCTCTCATTGAAAGCTCTCATATTGGAAGTTCTCAAATTCTCAAGTTGTAGAAGTGCTCAAGTTGTAGTAGCTCTTGGAGTTCAATCTTTCTCATTGCAAGATCTTGGATTGTAAGCTTTGAGGATGTAAGATCTCTTAAGTTGTAGTTATTTTCAAGTATTAATATATGTTTTGTAAAGCATTTTGTCTTCTTTTTATCTCCATGTTGTTATGTTTTTAGTTATGAGTTGGTAAGGGTGGTGTGGCCCTTCATCAGTGGTATCAGAGCAGGAGTTCTTGAGTGTGTAGACAGATCGCCGACTGTGAGGCAGTTTGCACTAGGACCTTGGGTTGGGTGAATTTTTCCTTAAAAGGATGCGAGTATGGAGAGGAGAAAGAAGAAGATGACTTTTGTGATTGGATGGATTCTTAGAATTCCTAGACTTGAGAAAATTAGAGAGAGATATCAAGAGGAGACAAGAGTTGCGATACTAGATTTGAAGAAGCAAGTGGATGAATTAGAAGCGAAGCTAAGAAAGAGAAAAGTGATTCAAAGAGATGATAATTCTTTAGATGAAGGAAAGAAGGAAGTTACAATGGAGTATCATGCAAGCGGTACAAAAGAAGAGGTAGAGCATGCAAATGAAAAGATTCATGAACCTGTAATTGAAGAGGATGATTTATTAATGAAAATTGTAGCAGTTGAGGAAGAGTGGAACATCTTGATTGGAGGTCAAAGGAAAGAAGCCGTTACATGCATTGTTGAGGTCACGGAAGAAGAAAATAAAGATGAAGATGTGAAAGAGGTAAATTTTTGTGAATCATGGAATGCTAATTTTGAGATAGATTTGAAAGATAATGATGATGGTTTATATAAGGACATTACAAGTGATGTTTGGTATGCAATAGAAGATTTGTACGAAATTATAGATTTTACTATAGGTGCATTAGATCCTATAAGTTTGGAGGAGAATGAGAGTTACAGATGGACGAAGTTGATTGCAGAGGAGTATTGTCAGCAGCATATACTTGTTCCAACTAGGTGTTGGAAAAGAAGGAAAAAGGAAATATATCGGCAGCAGATACTTGTTCCAGCAAGGTGTTGGAAGAGAAGAAAAAAATAATATCAGCAGCAGCTACTTCATTTTGTGAATCCATATCCACAAAATTTTTCCTACCTTGGGTGTCTGATGCAGGAGCATCTTGCATCACAAAATAAAATGGGGCATGATAAAAAAAAAAAAAAAAAAAAAAAAGACAAAAAAAAAAGAGAGAAAAAAAAAGAGGAAAAAAAAAAAAAAAAAAAAAAGAAAAAGTTATTTCATTTACCAAGGTGCATAGGTGGAAAAGATAAATAAAAAATAAAAACAAATCATTTCATTTATCAAGGTGTGTAGGTGGCATTTTAAAAATTTGTAGAAAGTTCTTGCATTTAATATTTGTATCTAGGTAGTTATACTTTTATTTTTTTTATTGGCCAACAAAGGCAATGTAATTTTGTAATTGGCCCACATGGTGGTGCTTAATATTAATTGGGTGGGTATTTAATATTTGTATCAAGGTAGTTGCATTTATCTTTTATCCCACATTGGTTGTGTTGTAATATCTTGGGTGGTAAATGCCTATATAAAGAAAGCATAGGAGCATTCATAAGCAAGCTCTCTCATTGAAAGCTCTCATATTGGAAGTTCTCAAATTCTCAAGTTGTAGAAGTGCTCAAGTTGTAGTAGCTCTTGGAGTTCAATCTTTCTCATTGCAAGATCTTGGATTGTAAGCTTTGAGGATGTAAGATCTCTTAAGTTGTAGTTATTTTCAAGTATTAATATATGTTTTAAAAGCATTTTTTCTTCTCTTTATCTCCATGTTGTTATGTTTTTAGTTATGAGTTGGTAAGGGTGGTGTGGCCCTTCATCACTCATTATATAACATTTGCTTCCAAAAATTCTAAAATACCTGACTGAGGGTGCATGTCCAAACCATAATTCATAAGGTGTCTTGTCTGTGTTTGCTCTGATTTGTACTCTGTTCATTGTATATACTGATGTATTCACTGCTTCTCTCCAAAATGTCTTCGCCAAATCATTCTCAAATAACATAGCTCTTGCTACTTCAATCACTAACCTGTTTCTTCTTTTTGCAATACCATTTTGTTCAGGTGTTCTAGGGGTTGAAAATTGTCTCTTAATACCATTCACTTCACAAAAAATATTAAATTCTCTAGAAGTAAATTCACCACCTCTATCAGATCTCAAACATTTAATCTTCATTCCAGATTCATTCTCAACTTTATTCTTAATGATCTTAAACTTATCAAATGCTTCAGATTTTTCTTTTAGAAATGCAATCCATATCATTCTTGTAAAATCATCAACAAGAATCATAAAATACCTTTCTCCATAGAATCATCTAGTCCTGGTAGGACCGCTCAAGTCTATATGAACAATCTCCAACTTCTCTGCTGATGTGAACTTCTTACTAGGAAATGAACTTCTCTTCTACTTAGCCATCACACATTCTTTGCAAATCATGTTAGTAGGCTTCATAATTTAAGCAAATCCCTTACTACAAGTGTAGTACTTACTTTCACAATGTTATCAAAGTTTATATGACAAAACCTTCTATGCCATAACCAACTATCATCAATCTTAGTAATCAAACATGTCATCTTAGTAGGATTCAACTGAAATACATTACCTCTGGTTCTAGATCTAGTTCCAATCAGATTTCCATCTTTCTCCTTTATCATACAAGTTTTCTCAGTAAACCAAACTTGATATCCCTTATCAACTAACTGTCCAACACTCAAAAGATTATGTCTCAATCCATCAACAAAGTAAACATCATCAGTATTAGTCTTTCCATCAAGATTAATAGATCATATACCTTTAATCAAACAAGGTGCATTGTTACCAACTCTAACAACTCCTCCATCATAATTGTTAAACTTTATGAACTTTTCATATCTCCAGTCATATGATGTGAACAACCACTGTCTATAATCCAATCAGCTTTCTTTTCAACTTGGGAAACTAAGGCTTTTTCTTCCTTAACATCAGATTCAGGATTCTCTTCTTTAATTGCTATAAATCCTATTTCATCATTATTCTCAATATCACTTTCACTCAAAGTTCTTTCAATACTAGCTTCAAGATCTTCATCATTAGCATAATAACATTCCTTAGATCTTCTAGGCTTGAAATTATTTTTGTACTTCTTAACTCTCTTAGGACATTTAGATGCAAAATGGCCATATTCTTGACAAGTCCAACATTTAAAAAATTTCTTACTGTCTGGTTCTCTTTTCACAAGCAAGGCAATACCTTCTTCAATCTTCTTGTCTTCTTCATTTCTAGATTTGTTGCTGGCATAATCTCAACTCACACTGGTACTTCTTGACAAAGTAGGACAAACACTAAGAGCATTGAATGCTATCTCCATTCTAGGTAAGTCTCTTGATACCCTCAGGTTCATTTTTGCTGCTTCCAATCTTCCAAGAAGAGTCTCTCTTGTAAAGTTCATAGTACAAGGTATAACGTGTTCAATAATCTATGTTATCTACTTAAATACAAGAGTCAATGTCCTCAAAATTTTCCATATCACTTTATTCTCTATCTTTGATCCTCCAGAAGATTTTATCCCTGCAACAATTTCTAACATTCTACCAATATAGCTTCTAACAAATTCATCTCCCATCATTCTAATATCCTCAAATGCACATATCCAATTATGTAATCTAGCTCTTTTTGCATGTTCATCACCTTCAAAAGTAGATTGTAAGGCTTTCCAAATTTCATGAGATTTTTTAAAACATTTTACCTGACTGTATTCATTCTCTGGAAGTGTTGTCAAAAGTGCTTCTCTTGCAAGTATGTTACACATGAATAGATCTACCTCATCTTTTGAACTTGATTCAAGATTATCTTCTTCAATGATAGTCCTGTCATTCTTTGTAATCAACCAATAACTTGGTCCTAAACATAGTAGATGTGTCTTCATCTTTTCTTTCCAGCTATCAAAATTTACTCCATCAAACTTAGGGCTTTCTTTCTTGCAATTCACCATGGATCTCCTTAAGCTATTAAACTTTCCTTTCAAGGACCTGCCGCTCTGATACCAATTGTTAGAAAGTAAAGTCCACCAAGATAACTAAGAGGGGAGGGGGGGGTGAATTAGTTATTAGATAATTATAACTTTTATCAACTTCAATAGCATTTAACCATGTAAGCAATATAATTACCAACCATAGACAGATATTCATACACAATGACACAATAACACAAGATATGTTGACTAGGGAACCTCTTGATCAAAGAGTAAACCCCAGTGGGAATGATGCCCACAAAAGATGCACTAATATGAATATTTCTTGTGAAAGGATGGACTCTATTAGGAGTCTTTTGAAATACATTCAGTCTATATAAATCCCTATTAGGAGATTTTGAATCCTTGTTAAAAGATTCTAACCCTGTTAGGAGTTATGAAGACAAAAGGACCCACTACCCAAAAAGCTTCAGGGTAAGATCACTGAACTCACTGTCCAAATAATCTTTGCATTATTCAATAGAATAATATGTTACCTCTTCTCTGACTGTGCCAAACTATACTCACTGTTACATCAGATCTCAATCTCAGATCTCTGTACTTTGCATGTCTTTCTTCATAATTTCACTCTCATACTTAGCTCTTTTCTTCACTTCATGCATACCGCATCACATCTCAACATTACAATAAGGAAAAACATTCCTTCCTTTATACCACACTCAAATATTTACAAATGAGTTGGCACACAATTACAAAATAAAATTTACCACACGCTACATCAAAATTACACAAAATTGTCATCTTCCAGATACAATAATTCCTCACTCATGTGACCTCAAAGTTTGTGCTATGAACCACATTGCTAACAATGTGTCTCAAACTTCCCTTTAACTGTGCAAAACTAGATTCCATCTCGATTAGGAGATATCATCCGATTTCCAAAAACCGCTACTCAAGAACACTACCTGAATACTGCTTCCACCAAAATGCTCATAACTTTCATGAATAAAATAATTACTATCTGTGCTCTTAACCATAGACATGTAACATATCAAAGAGTATAACCTCAACATCGCATATCTCCAATTGCAATAACCTACATGCGCTAATCAAAACTCTATCTGCTTCTCTGCAAGTCTCTAGAAGATCACTGTGTTGACATTAATGACAATCATAGTCATGAATGCAACAACAACTGCTACAAAATGACTGCCAAGCATTCAACATTCATTCCTAACATTTTTCACTTCTTTTTATTATTATTTTGTGGTTAGTTTTAGCATGTGACACCTGCAATAGGCAATGACATGTAGAAAGGTCTTTCAGCAAGGTAATTATGCTAATCCCTGTAACTGAACAAGAAAAATGGAATCCAAGTAGATCTTTGTGATAAGGACTTTTGTCCAAGTGTATACCCAAATCTATTCAATATTCAAGCTATTGCTTTACTGTGTTCAATATACAGGAAAAAAATTTAACAAAGTTGTAGGCTATCTATGTAGTATACACAAGCCATTATCATCTGACATTAAATGAAAGTTGCAATCTTATTTCTTCTACCTGAAAAGCACCCTAATTTAATGCCTGAAGATATACATATTGGGTTGGCACACATTATCAATATAATGATAACAATATAGAAAATCTGCAACAAATTCCAAAAATCTATTTTTCAATTAAAGAATTACAAGAACCATGAAATTTGAACTCCTTCCTTAGTCAAAAGACCGAAGAACAATTTACAATGCATATAATGTGAAGCCATAATGAGAATGATAACAAGAAGATATTTATAGGATTTTTCAAATTAAGTATAAAATAGGAGTAGCATCTAATGGAGCCATCACATTTAATTTTTCTGATAGAAATACCCTACAAAACCAAGTTAGTGCCTCCTGGAGGGATAAGCTTGTATGGAAACTTAAGTGTAGGGTGCTCTTTTAGATCAAAATGTTTTTTTCTTCTGTATCTTGGTGGTTAAATTAAATAGCATAATATCATTTGTGCCTTCATTATTGAATTCCTTTTGAACATAATGACTTGGATTGAATTCAACAATAGCAACTGAGAATGTAGCTATGAATTCAAAAGAAGTTGATCAAGCGGAACAAAACATTTTAGAGAATGAGAATTGGCATATAAAGAAATGCATTTAAAGTAGTTAATTCAATTTTGCCTACCACCGATGGTTTTGATAAAAATGATCTAGTTGGTAATATATATAAATTGGAGCCTTCATATGCTTTTTAACCTGTACAACGCAATATAGCATTATTACTTAATTGAGCTTCATATATCCATCTAAATGCCTTAAATAGAACCTTCCTTCTAGTAAATTTGGTATATATCTTGTTAGATCATGCAATAGGCATGTAATGGGAATATTTAAATATCTTTGTCTTCAAAAGATATGGTATACTAATGCATTGCATACACTAAGCATATTCTCAAAATTAAAAGATAAAACAAGTATAGAAAATGTATGATTTATCAAAAGCTATTCAAAATGGTCTTACTACCACAATAAATATAAAGCATAAAGAGGTCTAGAAATTAAATTGAATGTCTTTAACAGGCAATACATAACTACATATTGATAATCTATGCAAGAATAAATAACTGCATATTAATGACCTCTCTGACTTTATACAAGCATTCATTTTAATAGTACAATATGCAGTACACCCTTGGGTAGGGATAGGAGAATTTGGTGTTGATATTGTGGTGACTGATCATGTAGTCATTGTTGATATTGTGGTGACCTCTCATGTAAAACCCTAAAATGGTCGATTTTGGAGGTTGCCCTAAAATGTTGTTATAAGTGGCTGAGATGCATAATGCATTGTAATGTTGATATACTATTTTGCTAGATAATAAGAAAGGGGAAGTTGTGTAGGTGGACATAGCCTAGGTTTTGGGTGAACCATGTTAAATCTGTGTGTTATCTATGTTCAGATTGCTTTCTTCTTTTATTTATGCATATAACTGTTTAACTTTATATTGTTCTGGATCTATCAATCCCTAACAATTGGTATCAGAGAGAGGTTTTGTGTTGTAGATTGGTAGGACTTCCAGATTTGAGTGGGAGTAATGGAGGATTCCAAATTCAAGGTCAAAAAATTCAACGGCCAGAATTTTTAGTTATGGAAAATGTAGATGGAGGATTATTTATATCAAAAATATCTATGGTGGCCATTAGAAGGAAAGACAAAGAAATCAGTTGCACAGTCAAAGGAAGATTAGGATATTTTGGATATAAAGGCATTGGGATCTATTCATTTGTGCCTTGCACCATCTATAACATTCAACATATCAAAGGAAAAAATGACTGTAGATCTGATGCAGACATTGGCTCAGTTGTATGAGAAACCCTTAGATTCAAATAAGGTATTTCTTATGAAGCATTTATTTAATATGAAAATGGGTGAGGGAGGATTTGTATCGAATCATTTAAATGATTTTAATACAGTTACTAGTCAACTGTCATCAGTAAATATTTCCTTTGATGATGAGGTTAGGGCTTGCTTAATTTTATGCTCTTTGCTAGAAAGCTGGAATAGCTTGGTTATGGTTGTAAGTAACACTGTCTCTAATTCAAATACTTTGAAATTTGATGATGTTGTTGGTGTTATCCTAAGCGAGGAAATGTGACGGAAAAGCACAGGTGAAACTTCAACCTCATCAAGTTTTTCTCTAAATGTAGAGAATAGAGGAAGAGCAAGGGAAAGAGGAAAAGGCCCTTCAAATGATAAGTCATGAGGGAAGTCAAAGAAAGGGTGCTCTCAATCTAAAGGAAAGAAAGATTGCTGGTACTGTGGAAAGCCTGGTCACCTGAAGAAAGACTGTTGGGCTCAAAAAAATAAACAAGGAGATAGAAATGAATATGACAGTAAGGAAGCTAATGTTGCAAGTAATACTTTACAAGATGCTTTAATCTTATGTTTGGATAATGGTAATGATTCCTGGGTAATAGATTTTGGGGCTTCATTCCATGCTACACCCCATAGAAAATATTTTCAAGATTATGTTCAAGGTGATTTTGGACAGGTATATTTGGGTGATGATGAACCCTGTCCTATTGTTGGAAAGGGAAAGATAAAGAACAAGTTACCAAATGGAAATGACTGGATACTGCAGGAGGTAAGGCATGTTCCTAATTTAAGAAGAAATTTAATTTCTGCAGGACAACTGGGTAGTGAAGGCTGCATAGTCATGTTTACAGAAATTGTCTGGAAAGTCTCTAAAGGTTCATTAGTAGTATCTAAAGGTGCAAAGGTAGGCACATTATATCTATGTACTGGTAACACTTATTCTACCTTAGCTGCTACTGATAATATTAATGCAGGGAAAACTACTATAGATGTTGCAAGAACATATTAAAAAATGTGGCACCATAGGCTTGGGAACATGAGTGAGAAAGGGATGAAAATCCTTCACTCTAAAAATCTATTGCTAGAGCTGAAAAATATTAATTTAGAGTTATGTGAAAATTGTCTTTATGGTAAATAGAAAAGAGTCAGATTTCAGAGAGTTGGGAAAGAAAAGAAGAGTGAGAAGTTAGAGCTAGTGCATTTAGATGTATGGGGACTGGCTCAGGTATCATCTCTTGGTGGCTCTCATTATTATGTTATTTTTATATATGATTCAACTAGGAAAACATGGGTATATTTTTTGAAACAAAAATTTTATGTTTTTGAAACATTTAAGAAATGGAAAGCTTTGGTTGAGAATGAGACAGGAAAGAAGTTGAAGTGTCTTAGATATGATAATGGAGGTGAGTATTACAGCACAACCTTCGAAGATTACTATTCTATCAATGGAATTAGAAGGTATATGATAGTTCCAGGAACCCTACAAGAAAATGGCATGTCAAAAAGAATGAACAGGACAATCATGGAACATGCAAGGAGCATGAGATTGCATGTTGGATTGCCCCTTCATTTCTGGGCAGATGGTGTAAACATTGTTGTCTATTTGATAAACAAAGGACCTTCAGCTCCTTTGGATGGTGGTATTCCAGAGGAAGCATGGACTGGTAAAAAGGTAAATTATTCATTTCTAAAAACCTTTGGTTGTGAAGCCTTTGTCCATGTTGATAAAGAAAATAGGACCAAGCTTGATGCTAAATCTCTAAAATGTACCTTCATTGGATATGGAGTAGATGACTATGGTTATTGGTTATGGGATTTTGAAAATCTTAAAATAATTAGAAGTAGAGATTTTATATTCAATGAGAAGGTCATGTATAAAGAACAACTACAAGAAAAGAAGCATGAATAGGTCAATCAAGAATATGTGGTGTTGGATGAGATTCCTAAAAATGAAATGCCATTGATACCTGATGCTCAAGAACAACAGGTTATCCCACAAACTCCTGTAAGTGTTAGATGTTCTACAAGTTCAAGTACACCTCCTAAAAGGTTTTCTCCTTCTTTGTATTCTATTTTATTGACTGATTTTGGTGAACCAGAAGAATATGAAGAAGCAATGTAGGTGGATGCCAAACGACAGTGGAAGTTTGTCATGAAAGAGGAGATGGACCCTTTGTTGAATAATAAGACTTGGGACTTAGTCCCATTACCTGAAGGAAAAAGAGCCTTGCCTAACAAATGGGTTTATAGGATAAAGGAGGAAGATGAAGGAAAGAAAAGGTATAAGGCCAGACTTGTGGTAAAAGGTTTTGCACAGAAAAAGGGTATAGATTTTGATGAAATATTCTCCCCTGTTGTAAAAATGACTTCAATTAGAACTGTAATAAGTCTTGTGGCTACAGATGACTTGCATCTTGAACAACTAGATGTCAAAACAGCTTTTCTCCATGGAGATCTAGAGGAGGAAATTTACATGCAGCAGCCAGAGGGATATGAGGTCAAGGGTAAGGAGAATTTGGTGTGTAGGTTAAGGAAGAGTCTGTATGGACTAAAGTAGGCACCCTAACAATGGTATTTAAAATTTTATAGTTTCATGGCTGAACAAGGTTACCAAAGATGTCATTCTGATCATTGTGTATATTTTAAGAGATTGGATAATGGGAGTTACATTATCCTATTACTCTATGTTGATGACATGCTTGTTGCTAGGTCTAATATGAAACAAATAAATGACCTTAAACAGAAATTAGCAAGGTCATTTGCTATAAAGGATTTGGGTGCTGCTAAGCAAATCCTTGGTATGAGGATTACACGAGATAAGAAAAATAGAACCTTGAATTTTTCCCAAAGTGAGTATATAAAGAAGGTGTTGAAAAGATTTAATATGCAGGATGCAAAAGCAGTCAGTACACCTTTGGCTAATCATTTCAAATTGACTAAGGAAATGTGCCCAAAGGCATAGCAAGAGGTAGATAAAATGTCTAACCTCTCATATTCATCAGCTATTGGCAGTCTGATGTATGCAATGGTATGCACACGACCAGATATTGCTCATGCAATGGGAGTTGTCTGCAGGTATATGAACAATCTAGGTATGGAACATTGGAATGTTCTCAAATGGATTCTTTGATATTTGAGAGGTACTACTACAAAGGCCTTATGTTTCACATAATCTAGTTCTACTCTGAGTGGATTTGTTGACTCTGATTTGGTAGGAGATATTGATACAAGGAGGAGTACTACAGGGTATGTTTTCACTGTAGGGGGTATTGCAGTCAGTTGGATTTCTAGATTGCAAAAGGTTAATGCACTTTCAACCACTGAAGCTGAGTATGTAGCTGCTACGGAGGCTAGCAAGGAGATGATTTGGTTACAATGTTTTCTGGAGGAATTGGGTCAGAAGCAGGAAGATCACCCATTGTACAGTGATAGCCAGAGTGCCATTCATCTTGCAAAGAATTCTACTTTTCATTCAAGGACAAAGCACATACAGCTCAGGTACCATTTTATAAGGTCTATTTTGGAGGATGGCCAATCACGGCTTGAGAAGATTCACATGAGTGACAATCCTAGAAACATGTTCATGAAGGCAGTCCCCAAGGAGAAGTTGGTTTCTTGATCAGCTTCTATTGGGCTTCTTGACTGATGATCATGGAGTTAATACATAGCCAAGTCTTTTATCTAGTGGGGGTTGCACATACTACATTGTCATCTAGATTTAGCCTCCAAGTGGGAGATTGTTCTGGTGCGGAGCCTAATTAGTCTCCAAGTGGGAGATTGTTGATATTGTGGCGACTGTTTAACTATATATTGTTATGGATCTGTCAATCCCTAACATTTGGTACAACATGGGTTAAAATCATGGCTTCTATAATGTCCCCTTTTCTCCAAGAGATCACCTATAGGAGATTACAAGCCATAGGCTAATTGGATTTATTTAAGGGAATAAATTAATTAATTAAATTTTAAATAGTCCTAAGCCCTATGGGATTATTTAAATTTAATTAATTAGCAGTTGGACATGTTTTATTTTATAAAGTGATTTTATAATAATGTCAATGACAAATTATAATGTAAAGTTACTTTTGAGGGGAAAAAAGTAAATTAAAAGAGAAAAAAATAAGATATTACTTTCAAAAAGGAAAAACATTATAAAAGGTGGAAAAAGTGAAATGAGGATTCATTCTTAACTTGTTATTTTCAAAGGAACTTTTCCTTGAGAGCTTGAGAGTTTCAACTTGTAGGTTCAATAAACCCTACGATGGAAACCGTAGAGATTTTGACTTTTTGGATGAGAGCCCAAAGTAGCCCACTTGATGAATTCATGTCAAGATTCATAGTTGCACATCTTTGATCAATTTTCATGGAGATTCATTGAACTATCTTGAAGAACTTCAGAGGGTTTGCTATCTTATATATGGAGGCATTCCGGGTATGTGTTACATGATGACATTCTGCATTTTCTGATTTGTAACAGTAGTAGGTGTTTGTAACAAGCAATACATTAATACATCACAAGAATACCCATTGGCTAACTTTGATTCTTTGTATTGCATCAAATTAGTTTCCTTGAAAATTTATATTATTTATCTTGCATGTTTGCATGTTGCAATATTACATTACATGATGAAGCAAAACATGAGCAAAAATAAAAATAAAAATCAGATTTGAAGCATAATCAAAGTCTTGGATATTTCAATGGTATCAAAGCTAGTGATTTTGCCAGCTTATTAGGTTTTTAGTAGTGTGTGTCAGATTTTTCAATTGCATATGTGTCGGATGTTATTGCATCTCAATTTGGTGAATACCCAAATGATTGCATCTTAGTTTAGGAACAATTTAAGAAGGTTACCATTGCATGTTACTTGCAAATAGTCCTGGTTAGTAGATTTGTGTCGCATGACAGTTTGGTGGATACCCAGATGGTTGCATGTTATTTTTAAATCCATTTCATGATGCGGGTTTCTTTTGCATGACATTTTCAAGCAATATAATTTTTTGGATTTAATTGCATGGCAGTTTTGATCAGTTCCAAAAGGTCGATTTAATTTGCATGTTAGTATTTTGACTCGTGCATGACAATGAATGAGCTCAAAGGTAAGGAAACAAATTCAATGTTTATTTCAGACATCTACAACAAGGGTATAAAAATTTGTATCAATGGCTAAAATTAAAGATGGGAGATTGATATCTACTTTCCTTATTGCCTCACCAACTAAAGAAAGGGATATAAAAAATAGTGAAAGTCCACAAAAAAGAAAATACACAAACCTCCTAGATTAATTTGGGACACTAGAATTTCAAGGACAAGTATCCAAGTCTAGTTAGTGATGGAATGGAGATTGCTTGAGGACAAGCAATCATTTGGAAAGGTGTAACGTCCTCAATTTTGTGAGCATCAACTTTCAGAAGATTAGCCTATTTCTTAACCCTCATAGGCTAGTGCAGTTGTTTAGAGGATCTCAGTTGGTCAAGCTAGAGGCTATTATCCTACTTCAGTGGTTAGGGATGTTTAGGATTGCTCTTTGTTTGAGTTAGATTGGCACACTTACTATTTATAATAAGTGTCTATTTTAGGAAAGTCAAGGTTTCTAAAGGGTGCTTGAATAGCTTGGTGGCAATGTTGAGATTCATTATCGTTGATGAGAAAAATTATTCAAAGACTTACTATTTATAGTAAGTCATTGTTGAGAAGTTTCTATATCTGACAGGGGGCTCTCGAACTCATGGTATGCACAGTGATTGATTCATTCATCAATTGGCTCTATTTGAGGGACTTACTATTTATAGTAAGTCAAATATGCCCATGTTGCTATTTTTGGTAGTGCATCTGAACTAAAAAAATGACACATTAACTATTGTCATTATAAATATAGAGCTCCATGGAAATATTTTTAGATTATAATACCATTGGAAAGAACATTATGTTGATTTCTACAACTTGATGGCAAGTTAGTTTCCATTATTTTCAAAAATAAGTCTTAGAAAAACTCTTATAGAGAGCCACTGTGAATTTAGTATTGGTATAGGAGAATGGATGAAAGAATGGCTCATCCAGTGTCTACACAAGATTTAGATTCACATGGAGATGAAATGGCTAAAGTAGTTGCTCATGCAATGGAAGACTAGAGGGATTTGGTTGCATATTTCTATAAGTTTCTAAAGCTTCCTCCCTAAATTCTGTTACATATTATTATAAAATTTCAAAACTGGATAAGCTCAATTGTAACTCTACAATCTAATCATGTCAATATATTATCTCTAAAATAAGAACATTACTTAAAAGAAATGATTTTTGCAGACCAATTCATTTCCTGACATATCTCTCTAAACTATTCAAAACTCTTACCAGTATGCTCTTCCAAACTTTGAGCAATAAAAATAATTATAACTATAATTCGAAATAAAATTAGCAAGACAATAAAATGCATAGCTAATGCTTTATTTTTTCTATCACCTTAACACCTATGCATTTTACCCTAAGTGAAAACCCACGTAGAAGATGTACAAACAACTTCACAAACTTATAACAGCAAGATGAAAATGGTTTAAAATATTCTCCCCTTCAAAAGTTTATAATTTCTCATAGTTGAAATTTACATAAATCAAATGATAGCCCCCAAAAAATTGTGTTTTAAGACAACCTCTTTGAACACTTCAAATCTTCTATCCACTGTCCATTCCCATTTGTTGCCCAGTTTCTCTAACCTCTTCCTACAAATTGAGCCTGAAATTGATTATTACTTGAATACTCTTACAATCCAGCTTTTATCAGATTCATAGCAGGCTTCACAAATCCTGTCTCATTACATCTGGTAATCATTATGTTTGATTGGTTCAAAAGCATACCATGGAGTACATTTTTTAACCAAGGGATAATAAGGCTAGTGCTCCATAATTTCATCCTAAAGGCTATTTTTTTCAATATGATTTATTCAAATATCTCGTTCAATATGATTCTGATTTTCTTTTCTAACTTTCGGCGGCACAAGTTGAGAGAATTTTTAATTTCAAATTTATTTTGAGAGCCTTCGCTTATCAAATTTATTTTGAACTTCTACTGATTATCAAATTTCTTTTGAACTTCTACTCAAAAAATGTTGCAAACGAAACTAGTTACCTTAGTTAACACTACAGCTTGCAAGCTCATAAAAGTAGAGTTTTGCTGAGACATTTCTTTTGCTAACTTGTTGGTTGAGCACCCTTATGTAATTAATTATGCCAAGAGGCGTTCCTATACAGTCATAGTGGAAGAGGAGGACACCAGCACGACATATTCCAAGGAATATGCGGTGTACATAAAAAAGAATTGGGGTCAGTTACAATTCAAAAAATGAATAGTCAAAAATAACAAAAATTTAAAAAAAAATTCAAATACGAAAAAAATGAAAAGCCAAAAAAACAAAAATAAAAATAAAAAATGAAAAATATAAAAATTCAAAAATGAAACTATGAAAAATCAAAAATGAAAATGCATGTACCCACCTGGACGTGTTTCATACCAGAGTGGGGGCATGCATTGCACAGCTTGGCCACTTGCACAATGCCCAAGTGCCTGGCCACTTGGCTGCTGACACTGGCAGCACCAGTGCAGTGTATGCACTGCACTAGTGCTGCCAGTGCTGGCAGCCAAGTGCACTGTGCATGTGCGGCTGGCACCAATAGCCAATACCCCAATCATCCAATGCGCTTGCGTTTTAAATTTTAACATTTTTTTAAATTTTTTAAACATACCCCAATACAATGCACTGGATTTTTATGGTTCACTAATTTTTTATAATATTTACAAATTAGTAACATTTTTTTAGAAATGAAGGGACATTTGGAATAGGAAATGTTCTAGAAATGAAGAGTCACTCTTCATTTATAAAAGAGTTCTCTTCATTTCTCGAGCTATTTTTCTATTTGCAAGTTGAGGGATTTGAGAGAGGATTTGTAGGTTGTGAGAGAGAATTCAAATCAAAAGAGGATTTGCAGGTTGTGAGAGAGGATTTGAGAGAGGATTTGCAAGTTTAGAGATTTGAGAGAAATTTGTGAATAGCAGAGAGGAGGATTGCATTGCAGAGAGGCAACTTTCATCAATATCAAACAAGTAAATAGATTTTTTTTATATTGCATTTAATTTAATGATATTTTATATAGTTTGATAGTAATTTATTTTAATATTGTTTTATATAGTTTGATATTAGATGTAATATCAAACTATATAAAACAATATTAAATATTGCTTGATATTAGATCTAATATCAAATATTGTTTGATATTAGATCTAATATCTGATATCAAATATTAGATCTAATATTTGATATCAAATCTATTTTATTAAATCTCATATTATATAGTTTTTTTAGATTAATTTTATATAATATATTTACATTGAATTTAAACTTAAATAATTATTTGAAATAAATTAAAAAGAAAACAGTAAATTAAGAAGAATAATCACAGTCAAATCAAATTTTTTTCCTAAAATTTATACTAAATTTTGATTTTAAAATAATATTTAGCCTATGCAATACATTTTCCATCATTCTATGCATGGAGAGTAAATACAAGACAATCTTATTCAAGCCGATCACCTAATAATGAAAATATAAAACAAATTGATATATGAATAGCCATTGATTTGCAAAAGTAGAATAAAATAGAATTGCGAAGGAGAATAATCTGTTAAGAAATGCTATGCTCACACATAATGACCACTGTTAAGAAATGCATAAAATAGAATTGCAAAGGAGAATAATCTGCAATATTGTAAACCACAGTGACAAATTGGAGAGCAAAATATTGACAGAAATGTGAAGAGGAAAAATGACATTAGTATTTGTCTTGGCCCTGCAGCTTCATTTATAGTAGCATTTAGAAGTAGCCAATGCATTTAGAAACAGTCAATGCATTTAGAAACATCATCTTCAAATGATTTTTTTGGAAAGAGAGTTTTATATCCAATGAAAGTTGTTCACAGAGGTGGTAGAATTAGAAATTTCTATTGTTCGACAGAGAAGATCGATGATTAAGATTGATGTCATTATATAATTATTAATAAGGAAATTTATTTTTATTTTATTTCGAAGATAATAAGAAAATTTAGTTATTTTTTATTTTGGAGATATAAAAAAAATTTGATAGATAAAGATTGGTGATACTATTGTATAATTTAGATTAATTTTATATAGTTTGATATTAGATTATTTTAGATCTAATATCAAACTATATAAAATTATATAAAAAATATTTTTTTTATATAATTTTATATTAGTTTTATAATTTTTTTAGATTGATATTGTTTTTAGATTAATATTGTTTTAAGAATTGTATTTAATATTCTTTAAATGCAATTCTTAAATTTTAAAAGAGGACTTTCCACTACATTTTATGTGATAATATGATAGGTGGTATTTCTAATGTAACCATTATTCATTATGCAATAAAATTGAATTGATTTATTTTGGAGTTGTTTAATATACTTTAATATACTTATTAGATCTAATTTAGATAATCTGTTTATTTAATATAGTTATTATATTCACTTTAGATAATATGTTTATATATTTAAATAATCTATTTACATTGTGGATGGGAATGCCGCCATAGTGTAATATTTACTTTTTATATAAATTTAATTTTGAATATTACCTTTGTTAGATATAGATTTTTTATTTAAATATTGCAATTAATCATTATAAGCTATTTGATTTAAATGTTAGAAATAGGATTTACATTAATTATATTTTATTTTTGTAAAAATTTAGGAGATTTCCATTTAGAATATTACCTTTAGAATGTTACATTTAGATTTCAATTCTTAATTAGATTTTAAAACTTAATTTATTAGTATTTTAATACTTAACTTTGAAATGTTAAAATTACATTTATTTTAATAGGATTTTAATAATTAAAATTGCAATTACTAATTTTTTAATGTTACACATTAGGATTTAGATTAATTATATAAATTTAGGACATTTCCATTTCAATTATTACCTTTATTTGATTTATTTGCTTTAAATATTGTAACAATTAATAATTATAATTTATTTGATTTAAATGTTAGAAATAGGATTTACATTAATTATATTTTATTTTTGTATAGGTTTAGGAGATTTCCATTTACAATATTAATTATATTTTCTTTGATAACATGCATTTTCTTAATGGTTACTATCCTTTATGCAACATTTCTTTAGTTTCAAAAATTAAATTCATTATCATGTTTCATTATGATATAAATACTATTAATAATTTCCATGCAGCTTACTAAGATGTTAGACAAATTGTGTTTATCATGGGTTTCTAGTTGGTTGGAGGAATTTCACCCGTGTCTTCCACGCAATGTTGTCCTTCGTATAGAGGAGATGAATGTTTGTTATTGGCTAAGGGATAGAATGGTTAATCGAATTAAAAACAATGGACCAAGGAACACTCAAATTAAATTTTATAACTATGTTGTATACTTCAACTTTTATTACAGAACGAAGGTGCAGATGAACTTAGATGTGAAGTTTCACCACCTACAAATTGGGATTGTTGATTTATGTGGATGGTCAGATGCTTTGTACCATGAGATTCATGATCTTTATCTTGCAGGATGCATTTTTAAAATCACAATTAGGCCAAAAGTAAATTTTAGGAAGCACACTATCTCTGATGAACTCAGTCTAAAGTTTATGAAATTTCTTAAAGGAGAATCTAAAATTAGCTATCACAAGGGCCCACTCAAAGAATGGTTGATTGCTACTCTTAAGTTTGATTACACCATCACATTCATAGTACACCAAGTCATTCCATCTTTCAGGTTGTTGCACGCATATTATGGGGTGCCTACCTTATTTGTCGTGAAGTCTACTCTATCAATTAAAGTTCATAAAATTCTTCCTGGAAATGTGGAGATATTACTGGTGCATCATGGTTAAAAAAGTGAAAGTATTTTGCATATTATTGGTCAATGTGTTTACAAAATTTTAAATAATTGTATTTTTTATTTTATCCAATTTTGAAATGACTATTAAGTAATAAATTGTTAATTGTTGTGATTCATTATGTCAAATTGTGTTTCAATAAATATTAAGTATTTAATTATTACACGACGTTCATGAATTATCTTCAGTATTGCTCCAATGTGTACTAATTATTTAACAATATAATAGATAATCTAAACTCTATAATTTATCATTATCCTAATTGTAATTTAGACCCTTTTCCCAAATTACATACTTATCCTATATATTGTAATTATAATCAAAACCCTAACCCTAACCCTAATTCTCTTTGTAACCATGATTATAATCAAAGCCCTAACCCTAATCATAATAATAAATCTAAACAATTTATCATTATCCTAATTGCAAAT
Organism: Chamaecyparis obtusa; assembly: GCA_027943335.1. Classification (NCBI taxonomy): domain Eukaryota; kingdom Viridiplantae; phylum Streptophyta; class Pinopsida; order Cupressales; family Cupressaceae; genus Chamaecyparis; species Chamaecyparis obtusa. The sequence continues at coordinate 54,008 of BSBK01004047.1, read as the reverse complement.
TAGACCGTTTTCCCAAATTACACCCTTATCCTATATATTGTAATTATAATCAAAACCCTAACCCTAACCCTAATTATCTTCATAACCCTAACCCTAATTCTCTTTGTAACCATGATTATAATCAAAGCCCTAACCCTAATCATAATAATAAATCTAAATAATTTATCATTATTCTAATTGCAAATTAGGCCCTTATCCTATTTATTGGAATTATAATCAAAACCCTAACCCTAATTATCTTCATAACCATGATTATAATCAAATCCCTAACCCTAATCATAATAATAAATCTAAACAATTTATCATTGTCCTAATTATATATAATAAGCCGAGAGATATCCTTCTTGAGGTGCCTATTTTCATAATTTCTCTCAGAGCAATAGGCACCTCGAGAAGGATATCTCTCAGCTTATTTTATATATATAAAGTATATATAATAAGCTGAGAGATATCCAATTCGTGTTAACAAGTTTCCCACAAATAATTTCATATTGATGAAATTATATGATATATATCTCTCAGCATATTTCAAATGTGTGTTCTCTTTTGTTTAAATATGTATCATTAATATATTTTATATCATGTTTGCGAACCCAACTTCTTCTTGTAATACCCCAAAAATGGGCTATAAGTTCATTAATCTTCTATATCAACATATCGAATGAAATTGACATCAAAGTCCTAACCAAAGGCACATCTGAGCATCATCAAATCCTAATTGATTATCATAAATTCTGCATCAAGGAATATTCCTAGTAATATTCCTAATTTATCTAATTATCTTTAATTAAATGATTATTTGGCGATAAATCACATTTATCCTAAGTTTGATTAATTGAATATTTTCATATTTAATTAATTAAGTTTAATTCTGCCACTTAATTATTTAATTAATTTTAATTATATTTATTCCTAATTATTATTATTTAAATTTGACAATAAATCAAAATTCCTATTATTAATTGATTAAATTCTTATTTAATTAATTAAAGCAAGTTCTCAATTTTTAATAATATTGTTTTTGAATAAAAGTTTGAAAAATGATTGATTAACCCATAAATCAATTGTTTTATTTTTCAAAATCAGTTAAGTTGAGAACAAATCACTTTATTTATTTATTAATTCATAATTATCCATGTGCACAATCAAAGAGTAGTTAAACTCCAATAAGAAAATCAATGCAAGTTATTGACTTTTTGGAACTCAACATCATTTTTGAGTTTTAAAGTTGATCTAAACTTCTAATTTGAGTTAAAAAGTTGTTTTTGCATGATTTGCATGTTTTTGTGAATTAAATTATCTTTATTTAAAAATAACTCAAAAATCAAGCTGAGTTATTTGAGTGATTTATGGCTTTCTTCCATGCACCTCCAAAGCCCTGAATTTCTATAAATCAAGGCTTCAGCTCATCTCATAATTTTGCAAGCTTACTTTGCCAAAGTCATCTACAAATTGCACAACTATTTTGGAGAATTGGAATTTGGAGAATCAAAGCTTATTGCGAATCAAGGCTATTGTGAGATCAATTTGTTTTTTTTTTACATTCATTTAGATTCATTTTCATATCATTGTTAGATCATTTAGCATATCATAGATCAATTTTCATATTAGCATAGATTCATATCAGTTTATCATATCATTGCATAGAAAATATCTATAAAAAAATAGATTAATTGCATTCATATTCCATATCAGTTTTGCATTCAAATCCTTCATTTAGGTGTTGTCTAGGTCACTGATCTCGATAGCAATCTGAGAACATCAATCTTGCACCTATTAGAAGGCAGTAAATCACTTGGTTAGATTAGATTTCAATTTTGCACGATTTTGATTATAGCTAACCTCTAATTTTTTACTAAAGTGTTGTGTCTATAGATCAGGTACAATTTTCACACACACATTTCTGGCGCCCACCGTGGGGCAACCCACCTTTACATGCTGGTTTTGATTTTTTTTGGAGCTAAAGCCCTAAAGTTTTAAAGATTTTATTTTATCTCTCGAACAGCTTGGATTTGTGCTCTAAAATTATTTTTTCATGTTGAAAACATATTAGAGAAGCTACAATAAAAAATTCAAAATTTTTTGAGATGTTTTGAATTTTTAATAATTTTTTCTTGAAATTACGGAAAAAATTAATATCTAATGCAAATCAGCATATTTTTTAGAAATTTTTATATTTTCAGAAATCTATTTAAATTCTACAGGGGGTCCATTCTTTGTGTTTTAAATTTAGATGCAATATAATAGCTCAAATAGTAAATTTACAAAAACTGGTCTGTTTTGATAAAACAGGTCTCTAGGGCACAAATGAAGAGATTTTTCTAAAAATTTTACATTTTTGGAAATCTCTCTATTTTTTAGTAGGGGTCTTTGTTTTGAATTTCTATTTTTGTTTCCAAAATTATAAAAAAAAAATCAGATCTTGTTGACTAGGTCAAATGCAGCAAAAAAAATAAAGTTTTGTGATGGGTATACACTTATTTTTTTTACATGGTTCAATGAATGATATGAGTTGTCATTTGGGTTAATTTCTGGTTATTATTGCTGATAATAATTTATTTTTAGAGCTAACCCTATGGTTTTCATAAGTTGAATATATGTTGCATATCTTGTTTGCTTGTTTGCTTGTTGGAGAGTTCGTCACTTGCTTGCATGGAAAAGCTCAACAAGAATTGCTAAAAATTAAGTAAAATCTACTAAGTGTGTTGTGAGGATCCTAGGTATTCTCCTTCATCTAATAACATTTTGATCTGGACTTAAAATAAATCTCTTATGTGTCTGGCTTGTGTGCATCTTTTCATGCTTTTGTCTATTTCTACACACTTGCATAATTGATACTAGGTTGTGACCCCTTAAGGATTCATTAAGTAGTCTTAGATACTTGTGATTGATCTTGATTGCTATCTTGGGTTATTGGACTCGCTAATCCACTGACCCCTCATTCCACCCCGTGGTTGCAAGGTCAGTGCCACATTAAAGGGGAGGGGTCAACAGGATAGAAGCGTTAAGTGTTCCACTTGGCAACCCATTTATGCTTTTAGGAACTCACTTGTTTTCTAAGTTGGGGACTCATTTTCAGCTTGTGTGAGGTTTTAAGTGTTCCACCTTGTGGACTCATCTCATATTGACTTTAAGCGTTAAGTGTTCCTCTTTCTTCTTTTTGGGTACTTTCAGTAGATTTTCTTTTGGAAACATACATCTGTGCTCATATAGTAATTAGGCCCTATGAAAACTATTCATGATTCTTGAGAGATTGGATTCCTAGTGAAATCATTCTTGACGACAGAATCCTTGTAGGTAGGGAGGATACTTAGTGTGTTTCACATTCAACTTGGTTGGTGCGTCTTCTCTTATTGATCGATACATTCTCTCCCCGGAGAGGTTGATAGATCATGTGGGTTTGACATCACGAGCTTTGGTGAATCAAACTTGGTATGTGTGTCTTCTCTTATTGATTGATACATTCTCTCTCCAGAAAGGTTGATAGATCACGTGGGGTTGATATCATAGACCTTGGTGAAGCAAAACTTTTTCTTAGCGTTTCAGATTAATCTGCTTGCTTTGTTTGGGTTAAAAATGAAAAGGCATCAAAAACCTTGGATCTGGAGCCAAGTCCCCTTGTGGTACACTATTGTGAGTCACCTTGAGAGAGGGTTAACCATAGCAGACACTCCCTTCACAGGGAAAACTGCGTTGATGGAACCTCAAGCAGTAATAGCCATTTTCATCATGGTTGTGACAGCCGCTATATAAATGTCCTTGTGGAAGAAATCTCCATGAGTATGGTTCATTGTTGGGTTGTCAGATCTCCCTAGCAGCTCCTGAAGATTAAGTTCTCAGACTGTGTCAAAACCCTGGTGCGCCGGGATTGGATTTCACCCCTTTGGATCATATAAGTTGCAGAGTCAAACCATTACTAAAAACCCTAGTGAGGCCAAATTTTTATTTTCTAGGGTATATGTGCGTCATTGCAAAACATTTTTGGAACATACACAATTAGCACTTCTGAGGATTAGAATGAATAAAGTCACTTGATTGTTCATGCGCAAGGTTGCTTTTTCCCTTGTTCATTGTTTTCAGACATGCTTGAAATCACTTGCTTTCTATTTTGCGTGCTTGTTTATCTATCTGGTTACTGAAAATGAACAAATCTGTTACAATCCTCAAATCTGGACATTAAAATTTGCAAATAATTCGAATATGAAAACTCAAAATTTGCAAAATTTGAAGTAAAATTATTTTTTGGAGTCAAAAGTCATCTCATGAGGTTAGAAATTCATATGAGTTTCTATCAAGTGTCATTTCATTATTGCCCATCTATCATATGGTAAAGAACCCAATGTCGTACGATTCTTTCTGCCAGTCTAATTCCAAAAGTCAAATCCTGCTAGAAAATGTCGTGTGAGTTTTGCAACTATCGTGCAAGCTTTTCAATTGTCATTTCATAGCATACCCACTGTCGTACGAGTCTACAGAGTGTCATTTGGGAAATTTTTGAGAGTTGTCAGAAAATTGTTAGAATTGCTAGATATTTAGCTTTTTCAACCTATTTCTAGAATCTATCGATCAAATCACCATGTCAAGAACAAAGCAGTAGCTATTGAGAATCTGATCATTTTCCTAAAGTGGCCTTTTGAATTTGATTCAGCCTTCTGTTTAATCAATTTGAGTCTTTATCATCTCATGTCAAAACCTTGTCATAATTATCAATCTTCAATCAATCATCAAAATGACTGAGTGTTGTGATATCTTGTCCACTATCTTTTGGGAACCTACCCATACATCCAAGGCATAGTATCCTTCATCCACATCTAATCGAATCTTCAAATCAATCAAACCTTGACAAGGTTGCATCATCTGATCATCTTGATTCAATTCATTCTTTGATTATTTGGATCTTATTCTTTTGTTTCACTTGAGGTTAATGGTGGAGACTAGAACTTCCTCTCACAAGAAATCTATCACCACTCTCCAAACTCCAACTCTTGAGCAACTCATCAATTCTATTCTTTACGAGGATGATGGTCTTGGCAACTATCGATTGAAATTTGGTTACATACTTCCTCCATCAACTCATGGAGGTACTCAACATACCCCTCATCAATCTAATCCAGGGAGTCCACAAACTCCTACCATGTCTCAAGCAGGGACAAATGTTGGCTCTCAAAGAGCTCAATCTCAACATGGTGCAGATCAAGAACCCACACCTGAAGAAATTTCTCAATATCAAAATGATGATAACTTCAAATGGATGATGAAGCATTTCTTGAAAGAAGATAGAGAAGCATACTTTTTACAATTAGCTCATCAAGGAGCTAAGCTTCCTCCTAATTTTAATGTCAAAGCTATCATCAAACATGAGGAAGAAACTCCACTCACAGCTATGATGAAACAAATACATACTTTACAAGTCAAATTGAATCAACTCAAAACAGAGAAGGAACCCAAAGAGTTCTCCATGGAGGCTTTATGTCCTTTTCCATTTAACAAAGACTTGTACATGCCACCCTTTCCAAAAAGAGTGGAGATGTCAAAGTATGATAAGTATGATGGACACTCAGATCCTCAAGATCATGTCAGAGAATTTTGTACATAATCAATGGAGTTCATGCACGAACCAACCTATCTGATGCATCTCTTCCCTTGATCTCTAGGGGGAGCAGCCATCCATTGGTTCTCTAGACTGCCTTCTACTATCAAAACTTTTGAGGAGTTGATCAAATTGTTTTATCAACAATACTCCTGCAATATTAAACATCCAGTCACCATGATTGATATCTGTAGTCTCAAGCAATATCTAGGGGAACCATTCCTAACATTTCTCAAGAGATGGAGGAAGAAGTTTTCTCTATATGCCAGACCTATTCCAGAAATAGAAAAATTGGAAATCTTCATCAACAACCTTGTTCTAGAAATCAATTATCCTCTACAAATGCAAGATCACACATCTTTTGATAAGATGGTGGATAATGCTATCAAAATTGAAAAAGTGCTTGTGAAAAAAGGAGAAACCACACTTCAAAAAGACAAGTATGAATTAGGATCCAGTTCTAAAGACAAGAACAAAAATTGGAACAAGAATAAGGGCATTGTCACAAATGGCATTGTTGACACTTTCCATGCCCCATCAAAGGCCCCAGCCTACAATCTCACTCTAGGAACTCAAGCCATTAAAGCTTCAGAGAAAAAGTCTTCTCAAAAGAATCCAGAATACAAAAGATGGGATAAACATTGAAAGTTTACTCCTCTTGGAGAGTCTTTAGAATCAACTATGAAAACTCTACTGGCTGATAACATCATCTCTTTACCACCAATTTGACCAAATGATCAAGACCCCAAACCAAAATGGTGGAGAGGAAATGAATTCTATGATTTCCATCGGAGTAAAGGTCACAAAACTAATAATTGCTACCACTTGAAGCATACCATTCAAGATCTGATCGATAGTGGAGACATCACAATTGACAATCCCAAGAGCAATAACGATCATACAGCATTCACAGAACCATTTCTGAAACATGGTCAAGAAGTTTCAACTTCTCAGCCTAATATGGGGGCAAAAGTCAACTATGCCTACCCTGGAAATAATGTTGTCATCAATATGGTTGAACCATGTCTCTTTGAAAGTTGCAATGTCATCACAATCGAATGAAGAGATAGAGATCATTCCTCAGCTAACGCAGTTACTCGATCACAAGCTCAAATGCATCTGAAAGGACAAATCCCGGATTCATCAAATGTCCCTAAGCTGCCCTTCAATCTTTCATCTGCTTCTAAATAGAAGGTTGCTTCCAAATATTCCAATCCAAAGGATACAAGGCCTACATCTTATAGCATTGTTCAACAACTCCAACACACTAATGCAAAAATCTCCATGTTTGAGTTGCTTCAAATATCTCTAGCTCATAGGGCCATTCTCAATAAAGCTTTGCTCGGTTCCAATGTTCCTAATGATCTTGATTTAGACAAGTTCCAGACTATGGTTGGACATCTTACATCTCTGCAATATATCTCCTTTTCAGAGGAAGATGTCAACTCCTTGAGTCACCTGCATAATCAGCCTTTTCATATAGAAGTCTTGATCCAAAACCATAGAGTCAAATGTGTGTTGATAGATGGGGGCACTGGCCTAAATATTTGTTCTTACAACTTGATCACACAATTGTGATTTTCAGAATTTTCTATTGATCCTAGAAAGAAAATAACTATCAAGGCCTATGATGAACAAGAAAGATCTTCTAAAGGCACCATTGTCTTACCTATCAGAGTGGGTCCAGTTATCAAAGATACCATCTATCAAGTGCTTGATCTACCTTTGGCCTACAATGTCCTTCTAGGGAGACCATGGATACATGAAATACAAGCTATTCCTTCTACATACCATCAATGTTTGAAGTTTCCTTATGAAGGAGTAGAGGTTACTATCCCCACAGATCTAAATACAACTTGCAAAACCTTGAAGGAAAGTGTAGATAAGCTTGTACCTAATAACAGAGAATCTTCCATTGAACCAACTAAAGAAGCATCCACATCTAAAATGGAAGATCTTGCAAAAGAGGTTAATATCAAAGAAAATAGTATGGGAGAATATACTATCGAGCCAGTCTTATCTTTGACATCTCTCCCTATCTCGCCTAAGTCTTATGGGAAATATTTGAAACAATCCAAGCCCAAACCTAAGGAACCTCTTGAAGCATATAAAAAGAATTTTGTAGCAGAACAAGTATCCAAGGAAGAATTTGAAGAGGATGAAGCTGTGCTATCATGGCTATACAAAAATGAACCTGAATCTCAAGTTGTTCAAACTGGTGACTCTGCAGTATCCAAACTCCCTTCCAAGTCATATGGTCCAGGAGATAAATTAATAGCTAAGATGGGATATTCAGGTAAAGGACCTCTAGGAATCATAGGAAAAGGTCTTGAGGCACCTCTCCCACATACTGGTAGAGAAAATAAAAACAAAGTTGGCTTAGGATTTAAGAAGAAACCCTATCACCTCAAAGGTAATTGTTCCCATGTCATAGAGAAGATCGCACTAGGAGAACCTCTTCTTAAGAAAGAAGAAACATAACCATCAGATAGTGATTCAGACAGCTCATAACTCATCCCCTATGAAAAATTACCTAAGGAAATCAAAGACCTTCTTGGTGATAAAGATGATCTAATCAAAAGAATTAATGTAGTAGAAACACAAGAACCTACTATCAATCAAGAGATAGTTGCAACACAAGAACCAGCTAATCTCGAAAGAAATCAAGAAGAGGGAGGTGATAGTGATTCTGAGATAGATTCCCATGAGTATGAATTCAAATCAGAATTTGAGGGTAACCCTTCTTGGGGTATTCACCTCGACTTTACTCATGTTCTAAGATTTCCTAGAGATCCTAAATTAGAAGTTGAATCAAATGACTACGAATGGGGAGCCATTCCAGAACTAGATGAAGATGAGCTTATTATAGAGAAACATGTTGATGTTATTCACTAATATGTACCTAATCCCGATGTGAGTCTAGAGAAAAATGATGAACCTATCGAGTCTGATCCACCTATGGCTGAATTGAACTCCCACGATGACATTGAGCCTATTCATGAATTGAATGTCTTAAGTTTTAATATCACCTTTGAACTTGAGCATTGGGTTAGGACCAATGATGATAGATCCATATCCGTAAACACTATCTCCCAATCTTTCCCTACTATGACTATCCAATATCTAGAACTTATTGATCAAACCTCCACAAATCCAAGCCAGGGTATTTATACCTTCCCAAATGACTATGCCCTTGCTTGCTACCTCAATGTAGTTGAGCCTATGAGGACTTCCATCAATGAACCAAGCGTCAGCATGACCGAGTCAGACATCAAATATCTTAGTCATAAAAACAAGAATAAAAAGAAAAGGAAAAAGAGTTCTGAGGGTGAAAACCACTTTGTGGCAGTCTCAGAACCTACAAAAGTAAAAATAAAAGATGTATCCAAAGGTGAAAACCTCTCTGAGGCACCTAAAGATGAGATATTTGATGTCCTTCTGAGTCATTTACAGGATAGATCTCTAGTTCTAATTGAGCCCACTCAATCCATCAATTTGGGTACAACAGAGGAACCACAATTGGTACATGTAGCACAATCATTATAAGAAGAAGAGAAGCAAAAATTTAAAACATTCCTAATAGAGAAGAAGATCAAATTTGCATGGAAATATTCAGATATGCCAGGATTGGATCCTAATCTTATAATGCATCATTTATCTATTGCTCCAAATTTCAAACCTGTCAAGAAAAAATTGAGAAAGATGCATCCTCACGTTGCACTCTTGGTAAAAGCTAAATTAGAGAAGCTCCTGAAAGCTTAATTCATCCAAGTTATTGACTATGCAGAGTGGATCTCTAATATTTTACTTGTTTCTAAACTAGATGGGTCAATCAGAGTGTGCATAGACTTTAGAGATGTGAATAGAGCATGCCCTAAGGATGATTTTCCACTACCTAACATTGATATGATAGTGGACATGACTGCAGGTTTCGAGATGTATTCCTTAATGGATGGTTTCTCTGGATATAACCAAATAAAAATTGCTCCAGAGGATCAAGATAAAACTGCTTTCACATGTGCATGGGGCACCTTCTGTTGGAATGTCATGCCATTTGGGCTTAAAAATTTTGGTGCTACATATCAAAGAGAAATGACATCTATTTTCCACGGCATGATGCATCGAACTATGGAAGATTATGTTGATGATACTTTAGCAAAATCTATGATCAAAACTGAACATCTAAAGGACTTGAGCATGATCCTAGATAGAATGGAAAAGTTTAGTCTCTGACTAAATCCTAAGAAGTGTGCTTTTGGTGTCACTTCTGCAAAGCTCTTAGGATACATAGTTTCAAAGAAGGGAATTGAAGTTGATTCAGCTAAAGTCAAGGCTATAATAGATATGAAACCTCCCATGAATATCAGTCAAATGAGGACATTGCAAGGAAGAGTTCAATCTATCAGAAGATTCATATCACAGCTAGCAGACATATCACAACCTTTTACAAAAACATTACATAAAGGTGTGACCTTTGCATGGAATGAAGAATGTGAGAACAACTTTAACCATATCAAGAAGTATCTATCAAATCCACCTATCTTGATGCCTCCTATTCATGGGAAGCCATTGATCTATATGTCTCCAATACAGCCACATCACTGGGGGCATTACTGGCGCAACATGATGAAGACAAAAAGGAAAGAGACATTTATTATATAAGCAGAACATTGGTAGCATATGAAAAGAACTATTCTATGATTGAGAAAGCTTGTCTCACTGTGATCTTTGCATCATACAAATTGAGACACTATATGTTAGCTCATACCACGCATCTAGTAGCAAAAATTGATCCACTAAAATACCTACTCAGCAAGGTTGCCCTCACAGGTGGACTGGCTAAATGGGTCATGCTTCTAAGAGAATTTGGCATTGAATATGTTGAAAGAAAAGCTATAAAAGGTCAAGTTATTGTTGATCAACTAGCAGATGCACCCATGTTTGATGACACACCAATGCAAATGGAATTTCTAGACTCCTCTATTATGCACCTATCTTCTAGAGAATGGCAATTGTTCTTTGATGGCTCCTATACACAGAATGGATCTGGAGTAGGCATATTGTTCATAACTCCTCAAGGATACTCCATCCCAAAAGCATTCAGACTAAAGTTCCCCTACACAAACAATATTGTAGAATATGAAGCCCTTTTGAATGGTATGAAAATAGCAATTGAATGGAGAGTAACGGAGCTACACATTCATGGAGACTCTCAACTTGTTATTCATCAAGTCAATGATGTGTACCAAACTAAAGATGAAAAGCTCATTCCTTAAAAGAGAATGGTAGATGATCTTAAGAAATATTTCATATCTATCACATTTGAGAAAATTCCTAGAATGGAGAAAAAGGTTGCCGATGCAATGGCAACATTATCTACTTTATTACAGTAGCCTGAACATGAGCTATGTTATGAGTTCCTGGTGGAAGCACTCTCTTATCCTGCATATGACTCCCCTAAAACCCGCATGATCTGCACCGTTGTTGGTCATGATTCATCCAGATACAAAAACCTATTTTCCTATCTCCAAGACCAAATTATCCTTGATACTTTCAACTTCCATGAAAAGAGATACCTTATCCGAAATGCCTCCCGATATGTCATCATTGGTCATGATCTATACAAATGAGGTCTAGATGGTACACTACTTAGATGTTTAGAATGGGAAGAGTCTCAACGTGCATTAGAGGAATTCCATGATGGTATTTGTGGGTCACACTCAAACGGTTTAACACTAGCTTGAAAACTTATTAGGGTTGGGTACTACTGGCCTGAAATGGAGAAAGAGGCCATCAAATTTGCTAAGAATTGTCAAAAGTGTCAAATGCATGGCAACTTAATTCATGCTCTAGGGAGGGATCTAATCCCCTTTACAACACAATGGCCTTTCCATCAATGGGCATTTGATCTTATCGGGATGATCCATCCTCATTCTTCTAATAGACATACCCATATTATCACAGCCATAGATTATTTTACAAAATGGGTAGAAGCGGTCCCTTTGACACAAGCAACTGGAAAGCAGATATCAATGTTCATCTTGAACTATATCATATGCAGATATGGGATCCCTCATTCCATAATCATAGATAATGGTGGGTAATTCAGGAATAAAGACCTAGATGATCTATGTGCCAAATTCAAGATCACCCAACATTGGTCTTCTATCTACTATCCACAAGGGAATGGCCAAGCAGAGGCTTCCAACAAAAATCTATTGAAGATCTTGCATAGAACAGTAAACAAAATCGGCAGAGACTGGCATCTCATGATTAATCCAGCTCTATGGGCCTATAGAACAAGTATCAAAATGCCTACAGGGGCTACGCCTTTCACTTTAGTTTATGGGTTTGAGGTAGTACTGCCTATTGAGGTTGAAATCCCATCACTAAGAATCAGAATGCATGGTCTAGTAATTGATGATGACTACAGAGTGTCTAGGTTGCAAGAACTTGAACTACTAGATGAGCGCAAACAAGCAGCATATGATCATCTCAGAGTATATCAGAAGAGAATGTCTAGAGGATACAACAAGAAAGTCAGACACAGAGAATTTCAGGTTGGTAATCTAGTCTTGAAAGAAAATCCTAAAAATCAATCCCATCAAGAATGCAAGGGGAAGTTTGAACCCAATTGGTTGGGTCCCTTTGTAATCACTGCTACTTTTGGCTCTGGTGCCTATCAACTCTCAACAAATGAAGGAGAATAGATCTGAGAACCAATCAACATTCTCCATCTAAAGAAATTCTACACCTAAGGCATTCATTCTATGGTAAAATGTCCTGAAAAAATGAACATCTTGGTGAAAACCTAGCAATAGGTACCTTGATGATTCACAAAAAAATTGAAAAATATGAAAAATTCAAAAAAAATAAAAAGTGCCTTGGTGAAAACTTGGAAACAGGCGCCTTGGTAGAAAAAATAGAATCTCTGCCAAGATGGTGAAAACCCAACAAACGGGTGCCACTTGTTTCAAAATGCTCCATCTATCAGTGCAATCTTGGTCTTTCCCAACTTTCAGTCTTGCTTTAGTTTGTACGTATCTCCCAGTTTGTTTTCAATAAATCAATTTGTACACCACTTAGCTCAAGCGTCTGTATCCTATCAATGCTTAACACTTGGGGGAAATCAATGTCATATCCTATGGTCTCCCATGTATCTGAGATGTGTCATATCCAGTCAAAGTCCTTTTGAAGTTTCATATGAGTCAATCAGTCAGTCTTGTCTCCAGAAAGGATTTTGCATCTACAACAACGCAATCAACATCAAACATCAAACTGAAAACAATCTATGCTTTTTACATGCTTTTATCTCCTTGTATGCTTACTGATTCACATTGAGATTTTTGCATATTGTGTCCCTTCGAGCTTTTCGATGATGTCCTTTATAGGATTTAGAGAGTGATGATTGGGGGCATAATCTTTTCTTTATTTTCTTCTTGTATGTGAAAATCTAACAACTTTGGAAATTCTGGATTGAAATGGTGTCTGACTGTAAGAGCCTCTATATTGAATTGGATGGCCATGCGTACCTTGACCATTGATACCTAGAAAATTCAAAGAAGTTTGATCTAACTATTGTCTTTTTGAGTGAGTTCTTTCTCCTACTATGAAACGCGATCTTACCTAAGGATGTGAACGATAAAGGGTCACTACGGGTAATTCACATTGGATTTAGAATAATCTCTTGGTTGTTTGATGTGTTTGTCATGCAAGGCGTATTTAGGTCATCACAACGTTTATGTTTTGATGCTTATACAAATTGCTATATCAAAATGGACATGATATTCAAGTCATCCTGGCATTTATGCCTTGGTGCTTATATCTAATCCGACATTCCGAAAATAAAATCAATATTCATATATCCATGGTTGTTGACCAGTGGGTGTTGTATTGATTCTTACGCATACAAATCGATATTCATATGTCTATGGTTTCATAGCTAGTGGGCATTGTATTGATTTATCCAGTTACCTAAAAGTTCAATGATGATAACAAATCGACATATGATCAGTGAGTAGGTCATAGGTCTTAGGTTGCATTTCATTCTGCATTTCATTTTTCATCTTTGCATGATCTCACAATGATTAAATGAACTTCAATGCTTAAATGATTCTTCAAATTGCATCTTCAAATCTAACAAGAGTTGAATCTCCCATGAAGGTTCCTCCAATGAAAGAGCAGGTAGAATCCTTTTTCGAGATCAAAATCAAAATCTGAGATCATTCATATTATTAACTGCTTTCATAATCAACCTTCAATCATCACAGAAATCCAGTATTCAACTTAACTGATTATCTTACATCAAACTATCAAAATTTCAACTTGGTCAACCATGGTCAACTCATGGTTTAACCTAGTCAAACTTGGTCTTTGGGACCTCCAAAAGATGCAGAATGCATTCCTGAACGTGTTTAACCACTTCTCAAATCAATTAGCATGCTTCTGAACTATCAATGCTGACTTTTTCTTGTCAGATTTCAATTTTAATCCCAAAGGGGGCATGGTATTGCACATCATTCGAAGTCTGTAATCAAATTTGAAATCATATCTTTATGGAAATCATATCTTCCTCAGTAATCAAGACAATAACCACGTCTAGTTACTGATTCATCAAAAAAGACCTCATCGCTTGGGGCAAATCTATCATCACTTGGGGCATATCTCATTCATCAAGATCCATATCAATCTGGTATTCTCCTAATCTTGTAAACTGTATCAATTTTTGCAACCATCAAATCATAGTGTTCTTTCCTTGGTTCTTCGGCAACTGAAGGGTTCAGATGTGATACCTGCTAGTTCTGTTAAAACAATCGAGTCTAGAACCGGTCACTCACTTCTTCACAATCATAAGGTTCGGAATCAGGCATTTTGACACTTTTTTTTGCAATCCTCGGTTCATCGCTACTAGAGTGAACACTATCTTTGGTCATTCAGGACCTATTATCTTCATATCAAATCAATATCAATCAGCTTCTGTCTCATATCAATTATCAATTTTGAATCCGTTTCATATCTCTATCAAACATAGACTATCTTTGAACCACTGCGCTTCGCACAACAATTCAAAGAGGGGCAAAATGTAATACCCCAAAAATGGGCTATAAGTTCATTAATCTTCTATATCAACATATCGAACGAAATTGACATCAAAGTCCTAACCAAAGGCACATCTGAGCATCATCGAATCCTAATTGATTATCATAAATTCTGCATCAGGGAATATTCCTAGTAATATTCCTAATTTATCTAATTATCTTTAATTTAATGATTATTTGGCGATAAATCACATTTATCCTAAGTTTGACTAATTGAATATTTTCATATTTAATTAATTAAGTTTAATTTTGCCACTTAATTATTTAATTGAATTTAATTATATTTATTCCTAATTATTATTATTTAAATTTGAAAATAAATCAAAATTCCTATTATTAATTGATTAAATTCTTATTTAATTAATTAAAGCAAGTTGTCAATTTTTAATAATATTGTTTTTGAATAAAAGTTTGAAAAATGATTGATTAACCCATAAATTAATTGTTTTATTTTTCAAAATTAGTTAAGTTGAGAATAAATCACTTTATTTATTTATTAATTCATAATTATCCATGTGCACAATCAAAGAGCAGTTAAACTCCAAATCAGAAAATCAATGCAAGTTATTGACTTTTTGGAGCTCAATATCATTTTTGAGTTTTAAAGTTGATCTAAACTTCTAATTTGAGTTAAAAAGTTGTTTTTGCATGATTTGCATGTTTTTGTGAATTAAATTATCTTTATTTAAAAATAACTCAAAAATCAAGCTGAGTTATTTGAGTGATTTATGGCTTTCTTCCATGCACCTCCAAAGCCCTGAATTTCTATAAATCAAGGCTTCAGCTCATCTCATAATTTTGCAAGCTTACTTTGCCAAAGTCATCTACAAATTGCACAACTATTTTGGAGAATTGGAATTTGGAGAATCAAAGCTTATTGCGAATCAAGGCTATTGTGAGATCAATTTGTTTTTTTTTTTCATTCATTTAGATTCATTTTCATATCATTGTTAGATCATTTAGCATATCATAGATCAATTTTCATATTAGCATAGATTCATATCAGTTTATCATATCATTGCATAGAAAATATCTATAAAAAAATAGATTAATTGCATTCATATTTCATATCAGTTTTGCATTCAAATCCTTTGTTTAGGTGTCGTCTAGGTCACTGATCTCGATAGCAATCTGAGAACATCAATCTCGCACCTATTAGAAGGTAGTAAATCGCTTGGTTAGATTAGATTTCAATTTTGCATGATTTTGATTATAGCTAACCTCTAATGTTTTATTGAAGTGTTGTGTCTACAGATCAGGTACAATTTTCACACACACACTTCTTAATTTGAATATAAAAAAATTCCACAAAATCATATATACTATTCCACTATAGGTAGCATCTAAAGTTTTAAATGGTAATGCAAGATGGTTATTCTGATTAATTATATATTTTGATTAATTATATATACTGATGTTTGTTTAAAACTTTACAGGATACCATTCCACCTATGGCTACCTCTGACAGAGACTCCAACATCATGGTTACAAGTCCCTCTACTTCGGTGGGCTCAAACCATATTTTTGAGAGTGAATTTGACAAGTGTACACAAATCATTCAAGAGTCATGTGTAACTATAATCGAAGCTATGGAGAATGCAGCGTTATTAGTTGACTATGTTCACGAACTGGATATAAAGTAAATGGAAGATGTTTTGAAAGTTTTATGCGAGACATCTATAAAAGTGGATGCCTTTCCATCAATGATGAAAGAAGTATACTGGGATCATTGTACAAATAAAGGTCATCATACCAACTTTATTGTTGAAGAATATGTGATGTACTTGCATCATTATGGAGAAATGTTATTGATTTAGATC
>BSBK01004047.1:0-32500 GCA_027943335.1 Chamaecyparis obtusa | reverse complement strand
GTCTTATATTCATGAAAGGGAGATGATACATAATTATAAATAATATAGTAGAAGATAAAGATAACGTGATCAACAAAAATCCAATATCCATCGGATTATCTAGAGAAGCCCAAGAGTACAACCAAGTTAGGTTGACTAATCTGAATGAATATTGCAATCAAAAGACTAGTTTAAAAACCGTGGAATGAATTATACTTATATATGATATATTTCTAATAAATATTTCCACTATATATTACTATGTAATTTTTATATGTTGTCCTTCTCATGTGGTCAAGGTTGTGCCAGATGTAAAATTTATATGGTGCCAATTAGCTATCATGATCTTATGAAGTAGACATGAGTGTTTTTTGGATATATGTGTATACACCTAAAAATGGTCACCTAGACTATTAGCCCCTTTTGCTAAATCATAAATTACTTATTCTTGATCAAATCCTTATGCTATCATTTATTCGATTATTTTCTATGGGCTAACCATTTTATCCTAAGTTTTTATTTATTTAAAAGGAATATTTCCTCCCCTTTTAATAAATAAAAAGCCCACCTTTTCTTCTTATCCTATGTTGCACAAATAAAGTATTTAATTCTTATTTATAAAGAAAAATAAAAATAAAATAAAAGAAAAAGTACTTTTTGTCTCACATGGACATAAATTAAATGCTCAACATAAAGTAAATGCTTCTAATTTTCTTATTGGAGGATATTTGTGCACAAGGATCAAGCTTCTTTTTTCCTCCACCGTTGATTAAATCTTTTGCCTCTTAATCTCCATGGCCCATTCCTTTTTCATTCCCTATAAAAAGAGAGCTCTCTTCCTCATTTGCACACACAATTTTTATGTTATTGTTATGCTACAGGTTTTCTAGGTCATCTTGGAGCTTTTGGAGATATTATTGCATCTAGGGTTTGAAGATTTGGAGCATTGTTGGCATTCATCTTGGATCTTCATCAACACTCTATCTTCTTGTCTTCATTCTTGCATCATCATGGCTTTCTTGCTTCATAGTTAGATTTCATTTCTTGCATCTTTCATTTTCATAGCTTAGCTTGCATTGTACTTTCATTTCCATAGCTTAGCTTGCATCTTCATTCTTAGCTAGCTTGCATTGCATTGCATTTCATTTGATTCTTGAGGATATTGGCATTCTTGCCCTTGTCTTCATTGAATCTCCCATTGCATGGTTTACTAGCAAGGTTATTGGCTAAATAGCTCTAGCTGAGAGCATTCTTAAAACCCTTGCACTCCATGCCTAGGGAGCTATGGATCGATTTGTGAGGCCTCATTCTTGAGTTCTCTTGCATGTAATGATTCATAGAAGTGTGGTCACATTTTCACCATATATTTTTGGCGCCCACCGTGGGGCAACCCACCTCTTGCATGCTGGTTTTGATTATTTTTGGAGCTAACCCTTGTGCAGATTTGTTTGGAGATGAAAAAAACCCTAGATTTGAAAGATTTGACCATATCTCCCAAACGGCTTGGTGTTCTAGTCTAAAATTTTTTTTTTAAGTTGGCGACATATCAGAGAAGCACCAAAAATATTTTCAGAATTTTTGGAGGTAATTTGTATTTTTTATGATTTTTTTTTTATTTTTCATAAAAAATCGATTTTTGGTGCAAATCAGCATATTTTTTGGAAATTTTTATATTTCTGGAAAGGTCTTCAAATTCCACAGGGGATCCATTCACTATGTTTTTAATTTAGAAAACATATCATAGCTCATTTGGTTGATTTATAAAATCTGGTTTGTTTTGGTAAAATGGCTCTCTAGGGCACAAATGAAGAGATTTTTCTAAAATTTTTATATTTTTGGAAAGCTCTCTATTTTTTGACAGAGGTATATTTTCTGCATTTTGAGTTTAGGGTCCGAATTCATGTGGTAAAAATTAGATCTTGTTGACTAGGTCAAATGCAAAAAAAATAAAATTTTGTGATGGGTATGCACTTATTTTTCATTGTTCATTGCATGATATGAGTTATCATTTGGATTATTTGCTGGTTATCATTGCTCCTAACAATTGATTTTCATATCTAACCTTAGGGTTTGCATAAATTGGATATATATTGCATATCTTGTTTGCTTGTTCTCTTGTCTTGTTCATTTGAAGGTGCTCTTGCTTTCATGGAAAATGCTTAAAATCTACTAAGCGTGTTGCATTGGACTTGAGGTAGTTTGTTATATCTCTACAACATTTGGATTTTGGGATTAAAATTGAACCTCTCATGTGTTTGGCTTGAGTGTTTACATGCTTTCATAGAACACATTTCAATTGATGCTCTTAATGGGAAATGAATGAACATAGATTTGCTTTCATACAAGTTTGTGTAAGTGAATGCTTGTGTTTAAACCTTAAGTAATTCTTGGTTCCAATATCAAATATCTCATTGAGTGATTGGGGCATGGATTCATTCTTTGTTTACATAGAGAGAGTTAAATGCACCACCTTGTGGACTCACTCTATGTTTGCTTGGAAAGTTAAATATTCCATTGGTACACCCCTTTTTCATTTGTGAGTAGTATTGATAAGCAACTTTAGAGTACTTGTGATTGATCTAGATTGCTATCTTGGGTTATTGGACTCGCTAATCCACCGGCCCCTTGTTTTCGCCCTGTGGTTGCAATCCCAGCACCATATTAAAGGGGAGGGGTCAACAGGAAAGAAGTGCTCCACTTGGCAACCCTTTTGTGCTTTTTGGAACTCACTTGTTTTCTAAGGTGTGGACTCACTTTGAGTTTGTGTGAGGATTTAAATGTTCCACTTTTTTGGACTCATCTCATGCTTACTTGAAGGGTTAAATGTACCACCTCTAGTGCTCTAAATACTTTTGATAGTGAATTACTTAGTTGTTATTTCTAGAAGGCCTGCTTGGGGACACACCACCTCAAGGGACGACCTTAACTCCTGTGTTCTGGCGGAGTATAAATAGCGGGAGGTGAATCAAAAGACACCTCTCTTGGGAATTGAGTTTGATATCACTCTTGGCTAAACCTCAAAGAACTTTATACCTTTGAGAAGTGAAGGAGGAGATTTGGGTTACCGTCTCCCCTCGGCTGTGTGATTTTGGATTCTTCTCATCTACAGATTTGGGCCTCACGTACCTTGTGTATATCAAGGACTCCTCTTAGAAAGTCATGTGTATCCTTGTAGATAGCTTGCTAAGGTGTTGTTGTGTTCTATGTGCCTGCTAAAATATTTGAAGAACATACACAAGTAGAATCTTTAAGGAGTAGAAATACTAAGTCACTATTCTTGTTCATGTGCAAGGTTGCTTTGCCCCTTGCTCATTGTTTGAAGACAACTGCTTGCTTGAACTCCTTGATTGCTGTCTTATGTGCTTGATCCATGATAAAAATCTGTTGATATACTTACTTGATCTTTTAAAACACTTCAAACTAATATTTTTATGTTCGTTGGTCATAGAGTCGTACGACTCTGCAAAAGTGTCACCCCACTTACTGGAAACTATCATCTGGCTTAAGGTGAAGTATCACCCTGTTTGCCTGAGAACTATCGCCTAGGTCATTTCTGTTGTCCTATCATTGTTGCAATTCGGAGCTGCTAAACTTGCATTTTAACCTCTCGTAGAGTGTCCTTTTCTATTCTTATCTGAAGCTAGTTTGTTATCTACATGCTTAGATTTGTTCTAGACTGAAACAAATGAGCTAAAATTATTGGATTTGAGCTTAACGAATGCTACTCTTGATCACTTGTCACATCACGGTTACCTCTCTAGCTACTTGCTTATTGAGCTTCTTGCTCACTGCTTGGCTTTAGTCAATTGATTCTTGTAAGTGCTTGAGCACTTTTGACGAGCCATCTCTCTATTGTTCTACTTTGACAAGTGATCTTTATTAGCTTTGCTTATCTCATATCTGAGAAACTTTTTCTCATTCTATTAGTCAACCAACATCTCTTTTCATGCCGGTTACAACTCGATCTCAATTTGAGCAGGAGAATCACCCTCCGTTTAATTATACACAGTTACCTTCTCCAACTAGACGCTCACGAGCGCCCGCTAGCAACGACAGTTCTAGTTCTGACCAATCTAAGGATTCTAAGGCTACTCTGTGGTACAAAGGAGGTTTCCTCTTTTCTGCATTCAGGACCCCCAAAAACACAGACAGTGTCTCACTCACTTTGACTGAACAAGAAAAATTTCAACAGTTGCAAGCACACTTTAAGCACAAGGATAACCAAGCACGCTTAGACAAAGAACACAATCAACAAAGAATGGATGCTACTAGGTGCATGGCTTATAGAGGGACATTTCATGAGCAACCTGAGACTAGTAATCATGAGCATAGACCTCTTTTTACCAATGGAAACAATGGCAACAACACGCCACCAAGATCTCCTCTAAGACCTACTTTTGGTGTGCCTTCTTCACCTCCTAGACCTCCTCCCTCTCAACATGAGGCAGAGGAAGATGATGAGATTTCTAGTGAGGATCTTATGAGATTTGAACAAGATGTGGTCTCCCAACGAATGATGCATAAGCTTTTAGAGTGTAATGGCGATCAATATTTTCAATATATGACTTCTAGAGGATACAAGCTTCCTCCTGGCTATGATGTTAGACAAATTGTCCAACAAAGAGTACCAACTGAATTGGAAGTCCTTCAGGAAGAACTGCGTCAGACAAATCAACGCCTTACCCAAATGGAAATAGAAAGAGAGCCTCCAAAGGTCTCTTTTGTAGAATCAATTTGTGCTCTTCCTTTTGATAAAAATCTATACATGGTCCCATTTCCTAGGGATATTGAGGTTCCCAAATATGACAAGTATGATGGAAATGGTGATCCCTATGATCATGTACGTCACTTTTATGCTCTTAGTATGGACTTTCTTCATGAAGACACATATCTTCTACGATTATTCCCTCGAAGCTTAAGAGGACAAGCTTTAGAATGGTTTGCAAAGTTGACACCTCCTTTGAAGACTTTTGATGAGTTAGCTATGCGCTTCACACAACACTATTCATACAACATCCAACAACCTGTCACCGTGATAGATCTTGGTAATCTAAGACAACATCAAGGTGAGCCATTTGAAACTTACTTACAATGTTGGAGGTCATTGTATTCTCGATATCCTCGTCAGCTACCCGAGAGAGAAAAGATTGACATTTTTGTCAACACTCTGGTGCCTGAGCTATATTATGATCTAAGGAAACAACTATTCCCTTCTTTCAATGACATGGTTGAAAGTGCATATCGAATTGAGGATGTAGCTATAAGAAAAGGGGATATTGTTATTAATAAAGATGTTAAAGGCAATGGCAAAGACAAGAACAAACCTTGGAATAAGAACAAGTATGTTGTTAATGATGGGGTTGTTGACGCTCCTAAAGTTAAAGAGCCTGCTTTCAATCTCTCCAATGCTATCTATGTAGCAAAACAACAAGAAGCTACCAACACTCGCAGTGCTCCTAAACCTCAGTATGCAGATAAGCCTAAGAAGTCATTTCGAAAGCGAGTCTATACCAAATTGGTAGAACCTTATGATGTGATCCTTAAGACTTTGGTTGATAATGGATATCTTACACTTCCTGATAAACCTGGTAACTGGGATCCACTAGATAGACCTGATTGGTGGCGAGAGGATTCTTATTGTCATTATCACAGAAACAAGGGACATCCGATAGACAATTTTTTTAGGCTTAAGGATGATATTCAGGATCTTATTGAGAATGGCACAATCTCCACTGATGGCTTAACTAGAAATCCTAATCACACAGCTTTCAAAGATCCTCTACCTAAACATGATAAGGGGGAAACCTCTCAAGCACATAAGAAGAATCATGATGCTAAGATCAATTACACGTATCCTTCTAATACACCTGTGATCAACATGGTAGAGCTCGTTGAGAGTGTTCTTATGGTAAGATCTCAAGATGATAATAAAGCCAAAATTGGTCTTGCAAACACATGGTAGTTCATCTTCCCGAAGTGAGACACTGAATGCTGTTACTAGGGGGCAAGCCAAGATTGTCCTTAAAACTGCGCAAGATCCCAAGCAGGCTTTGCCTTCCAAACAAGCGGCTCCTTCAGCCACCCCTAGCTATGATCTTGTCCAACATTTGCAAAAGATGCCAGCCCAAATATCCATTTTTGAGTTGCTTCAGTTATCCCCTTCGCATAGAGAAATCCTTGAGAAAGCTTTGCATACAGCACATGTCCCCAAAGACATTGATCTAGATCAATTTCAGGCTATGGTCAACCACATTTCATCTCCACTATCTCTCTCCTTTTCTGCAGAAGATGACATATCTATTGCTCACCCTCATAATTTGGCTTTACACATTGAAGTTCTAGTCTACAACACCCGAGTCCGCCGAGTCCTAATAGACAATGGTGCAGGGTTAAATATTGTTTCTTTCAATGTCATACAACAGTTGGGTTTGTCAGAATTTGCTGTGGATTCCAAGAAGAAGATTACTATAAAAGCTTACGATGAAGAGGAAAGATCTTCCAAAGGTCTTGTCACACTGCCTGTCCAAGTGGGTCCTATCACAAAAGATATTAGCTTCCAAGTATTGGACATCCCACTCACATATAACATTCTTTTGGGTCATCCTTGGATCCATGACATGCAGGCTATTCCTTCCACTTTTCATCAGTGTGTCAAATTTCCATACAATGGCACTGAAGTTGTGATTCCTGGAGACCATACTATTTCTATTAATGCTCTGGCTACTGCTGAAAAATTTGTTCCTCATAATGAACCTTCTGTTGATCCTAGTACATCTCTAGTTGCTGCTGAGAAATCACTTAAGATGATGAGCCTTGGTATGGGTGAATATACGCTAGATTCATTTGCTTCTATACCTGTTTCTCCTAGGTCATATGGGAAACCTTCTGATACAATGAAGCCTTCCACTTCTGCTATGGTGATCTTTGATACTTTCATTCCTTCATCCATTCCTTTAGAAGAAGAAAGAGAAGAACAAGCTATTCAAGAATGAATCTATAGAGAAGATTCCAAAAATACTCCCATGCTCAGTAATTCAGACACAGATACAGATGAGTCACCACTACACACTATGGCTCACATGGGAGATGATCTTCCTTCTACTTCACTTCTTTGGGGGGAAGCATGTATGCCTACTGATGATATTGCTGAGTCTTCTATGTCTAGAACCTATGTTCCTAAAGAATCATTGCACTATGATAGACAACGTCACAACATTGAGCGACTGCTACAAAGAGGTGATCTATCACATAACGACATGAGTGTTTCTACTTCTTAGCATATTAAACCTCTTCCAGAAGATTCTTCCATGACAGATATGGATGTTGATGTAGTTCGTATTTCTCGTAACCCACCCGACGTAGTTGATGAGTCTTGTGTTGGATCTGATGAGTTTGTTCCCCGTATTGCCTTAGTGGACTATGTTGGTCCTCCTATGACGAATCTAGATCTAGCTACTTTTGGAGCCTACCCTATAGGCCCAACCTCTCTTGTTACCAGAGATGACATCCCTCACATAAATGCTATTGAACCAGTCACTCCATTTCATCTCGCATCAACACCTGTTACTTCTTCCACCAGCGAACTAGCAACAAAAAAGATTGAATCAGAAATCAAGCATCACAGTCATCAAGTCAAAAGAAAAGAGCAATGGTCGGATGGTGAAAACCACATTGTGGTGGTATCTGAACCTAAGAAAAGTAAAGATAAAAATTTTCTCAAAAATAATGACTCCAAAATAAAAGATGAGAAGCTGATTCTCTACAAACAAATGGTGCATTACTTCAAGCATGATCTCATAACTGTTATACTTCAGCCCATTCCTAAAGCTGAGAAAAGAGTTGCTAATGCCTTGGTTACTTTGATATCCATCTTACAAATGAAAAAGCATAAATCTCGCTTCAAGTTCTTGGTGGATGAATTACGCTATCCTGCTCACAAATCTTACAATCCTACCATCTTTACATGTCTTCCACCTCATACTCCTCCATGCCATTCTTTCTGCCATCCCTTACACTTTGCCTTTGTCTCTGGTGGCTTGTATAGGAAGGGTCTAGATGGAACTCTCCTTAGGTGTCTAGAAATAGAGGAGTCAGAAAAAGTACTAGCTAAAATCCACGATGGCATATGTGGATTACATTCTAATGATCCTCCACTAACTCAGACATTGCTTAGGGCTGGTTATTATTGATCAAACTGGTTGAGACCTCCTATCATCACAGCTGTAGCATTTAGGCCTAGGGCCTATCAGTTCTCTACATCAAAGGAAGCAGATCTTTAATGCCCATTCCTGTCTGGGGCATTCCTTGTATATACTTTATGATCCTGAAAAAATTACAAAAAAAATCATATATGATGCTGAAAAAAACCTAAAAAGCATATAAAGTACTGAAAAAATGAGCATCCTAGTGAAAACCTAGCAATAGGCGCTTTGATGTCTCACCAAAAAAATCAAAAAATTCAAAAAATTCAAAAAAAAAAAGAAAAAGTGCCTTGGTGAAAACTTGGAAACAGGCACCTTGGTAGCAAAAATACAAAAAAATTATAAAAAAGTCCTGAAAAAATCTATCAAGTGGTGAAAACCTGGAAATAGGTGCTGCTTGAGACCCTCTGCACCTATGTCTATCAGTCTTGCGTGGCGCTCTTTCGCTCCACTTCTCGCTTTGCCTCTCCTAGCCTGGAATTGATTCTTGTCTTAGTCTAGGGGGCATATGTTGCTTTAAGCTTATCTTGGGTCTCTTTGTGCGTCTGGGTTTCTTGGGCAACTTGGTTCCAATGGTGTTTTTCAACACTACCCTTGTGTCGAGTGTTTCTCAACACTTATCAGATGTCCTACCTACAGTCTAGTATGATGCGATATTTCTCATTTGCAGATGCAATACTCAAAGTTTGACTCTATGACCTACACACACGCACTTGACTTGCTGAGATTTGTTTGAATTTATTTTTTTGCATGCTATCTATGATGATTTCTTTTCTGAGTGGTCTCTCCCTGAGAAGTTTTTGATGATGCATAGCTAGAAGACTGAGGGTATGAGAACATGTTTTATTGCTTTTTCTGCTTGTGGGTATATTTTGTTGATCCTAACTGTCATGAGCATTTATGCTGGTCTTACTTGACACTGTGGATTGATAGGGTATTATCCTTGACTATTTTTGTGCAAGTGCATACTTGTAGCCATCTTGACTTTCCTTGTGTCTCGATGCGAGTATAATCTTGCTATATTAAACTTAGGTAATCTCACTGTGCTAGTCATCTTGACCTACATGTCTTTGATGCCTAGGTGAGATTTCCACATTCCTATCTGATAAAGATCATATTCATATTCACATAGTTATGCTAGTGTGTATTGTACAATCTTGTGACGCTACCAATAACGCTCGATGATGAATATTAGATGTCTATTGGCTTTGTAACCTTGCAAGTAAACCACTTTTCATGTAGCTTGCATTTCTTAGGTTCATGTTAGTTTAGTTTTGCATCTTGCATATGGAGAGAGCTCTCCTTTCATTTTTCATGGACTTGTTAATCAGTTGCACTCACCTTTCGCTTCTTCCCGATCATGTCTTTCACTTTCTTGTCTTTCATCTCACATCATTTTCTCTTCATTTCGGGATCCAAACCGAAATCCACATTCACCTTGACCCTTTCTCCTTTTTCCGCACAGTTGGCTGACCTTTTGAGGCCTGATCCTTTGATCTTCACTGGGGCATCATAACCTCTTCATCCCCATCTCTTTCAACCTTCTAGTCTTTCATTCAAATCCCAAGTTCCAATTCCCCCCTCTATGGTGTTTACGGGTTGAGGGACCGATAGGTTCATGCCCCATGTCCCATGTGTGGGGCATCCCTTCATTGGTTGATGGTTATTCTATTATCTTTCATCTTCGATTATGATTTCTAGTGATTTGATCATGTGCTCTTGCTTCTGCATTCCCTCTACTTGATTTTGCTTTCAATCCCGAGGGGGCAGACACATCATATCTTATTAGCTATCTCTTTCCTAAGTGTTCAGTACTGTCACTACTAGGCTGACCATGCAGGATTTTCTATCTCTTTGCACTTCATTCTTTGGAGTCAGATCACTATTTGCTTGCCTTCTTGGCTATCTCTTGCCTTCTTGGCTGATCTGAGTTTTTTTGTGATCCAAAATTGATCTCACATTTCAACTTCATTCTTTGACTACATGTGTTCCCAGATCGATCACACATTAGTCAAAGAGGGGCAAAATGTATACACCTAAAAATGGTCACCTAGACTATTAGCCCCTTTTGCTAAATCATAAATTGCTTATTCTTGATCAAATCCTTATGCTATCATTTATTCGATTATTTTCTATGGGCTAACCATTTTATCCTAAGTTTTTATTTATTTAAAAGGAATATTTCCTCCCCTTTTAATAAATAAAAAGCCCACCTTTTCTTCTTATCCTATGTTGCACAAATAAAGCATTTAATTCTTATTTATAAAGAAAAATAAAAATAAAATAAAAGAAAAAGTACTTTTTGTCTCACATGGACATAAATTAAATGCTCAACATAAAGTAAATGCTTCTAATTTTCTTATTGGAGGATATTTGTGCACAAGGATCAAGCTTCTTTTTTTCTCCACCGTTGATTAAATCTTTTGCCTCTTAATCTCCATGGCCCATTCCTTTTTCATTCCCTATAAAAGGAGAGCTCTCTTCCTCATTTGCACACACAATTTTTATGTTATTGTTATGCTACAGGTTTTCTAGGTCATCATGGAGCTTTTGGAGATATTCTTGCATCTGGGGTTTGAAGATTTGGAGCATTGTTGGCATTCATCTTGGATCTTCATCAACACTCTATCTTCTTGTCTTCATTCTTGCATCATCATGGCTTTCTTGCTTCATAGTTAGATTTCATTTCTTGCATCTTTCATTTTCATAGCTTAGCTTGCATTGTACTTTCATTTCCATAGCTTAGCTTGCATCTTCATTCTTAGCTAGCTTGCATTGCATTGCATTTCATTTGATTCTTGGGGATATTGGCATTCTTGCCCTTGTCTTCATTGAATCTCCCATTGCATGGTTTACTAGCAAGGTTATTGGCTAAATAGCTCTAGCTGAGAGCATTCTTAAAACCCTTGCACTCCATGCCTAGGGAGCTATGGATCAATTTGTGAGGCCTCATTCTTGAGTTCCCTTGCATGTAATGATTCATAGAAGTGTGGTCACATTTTCACCATACAATATGTAGAGCTAAAGTGATCATATTATTTTAGGTACACGTGTTTCCTAATTGAAAGACATTCACCATGCTAAGAGGTTGATTTAGAATTTATAACTACTATTGTTAAAGTTAAAATAGACTCTTCAAGTCATGTGACATCAATAGAGCATGCATGCATAAGTATCTTGTACTATGTTGTAGAGATATATTATATTTGATTCTTCTAGAGATATATGTGATGCCATTATATTGAGCATCTCATCCATGTGTGCAACATATTGTATTGCATTGCATTGTGCATGCAAGGGAAGGTTTTAGTGCATCAATTAAGCTTGTGTTGATATGATACACATGAGTGTGATTTGTAAAAATATATCACGGTTCAATATGCATTGATGATTCAATGTAGCACCTCTTTTAACATGTGAATCCACATAGTGTGTGGTTTTTAAAATACAAGGATTGATGGTGGAAATGTCTTTCCTTGTAACTGTAATACCCCCAAAATGGGCTATAGGTTCAATAACCTCCTACATCATCAAAATCAAATGAAATCGACATCAAAGTCCTAACCTAAGGCACATCTGCACATCAAGTTATCAAAATCCTAATTGATTTCATCTTAATTTTGCATCAGGGAATGTTCTTTGAAATATTCCTATCTATCTCAATTATCTTTAATTTAATAATTATTTGGCGATAAATCATATTTATCCTAAAGTTTGATTAATTGAATATTCTGAATATTTAATTAATTATATTTAATTATGCCACTTAATTATTTAATTGAATTTAATTCTATATTATTCCTAAACTGTATTATTTTAATTTCGATAATAAATCAAAAATCTTATGACTAATTGATTAAATTCCTATTTAATTAATTAATGTCAATTGTCAAATTTAATGATATAGTTCTCGAATGAAAGTTTCATTAAAATAATTGACTAACCCATAAATCAGTTATTCTTAAATTTAAAATCAATTAAGTTGAGAATAAATCACTATATTTATTTAATTAATTCATAATTAATTGTGCACATTCAAAGAGCATTTGAACTTTGAATCAGAAAATCAATTCTATTTTTTATAAATTTAAACTCAACTCTCTTTTTGAGTTGAAAGCTGATCTCAACTTCTGATTCAAGTCAAAAAGTTGTTCTTGCATGATTTTGCATGATTATGTGAGTTGATCTGATTCTAATTCCTTGTTGACTCAAAAATCAACTTGAGTTCATCAAGAGTGATTTATGACTTTTTGTCATGCACCCTCAAGCCTTGGATTTCTATAAAATCAAGGCTTCATCTCTTCTAAAAAGATCCACGAAATTGCATCCTCACGCTAGCAAATTGGTGTCTGAAGAATCTATCATTTGTGAATCCAAGCTATTGTGAGATTTTCATTTATTTTGAGCATTCATATCATTTAGCATATCATTCTTAGATCAATTGCATATCATATCAATTTCATCTAGATTAGATTCATATCGAGTTTTTCATCTTATTGCACAAAAAACATAAAAATATAGATTAATTTGCATTCATTATCCATATTCTGCATTCAAATCCTTTGTTTAGGTGTTGCATTGTCATTGATCTCGGTCTAATCTGAGAATATCATACTCGCACCTACTAGAAGGCAGTAAATCACCTGGTTAGCTTAGTTTCAATTTCATTGCATATTTTGATTTTCGCTAACCTCTAATGTTTTACTAAAGTGTTGTGTCCACAGCTAGGTACAATTTTCACACACACATTTCTGGCACCCACTGTGGGGCCTTGAAATGGGTTTCCATTTCACTTCTATCAATTTCTACCAATTTCTTGTTGTTTTCTTATTAAAACTACGATCTTTTATTTTTTGTTTGTACATTTTTCGTATGACTTTTGTCAGAAAGTCATACCAGGAAGACCCCACTATCTATGATAGTGGATACTATCAAGGCTTGTATCAGAAGCTACACATTGTCATTTGGGAGCTTGATTGTCGTATGAGAAGACACCCACTGTCGTACAAGTTTCCCGATTGTTGTGCGGGAGTTAACCCACTGTCGTATGAGTTTTGACACTAGAATTGAATTGTCCTTTCAAATTTCCAGGCAACTTTTTAGATTTGGACTGACAGCTAACCCTAAAAATTGAAATCTTTTGTTTCCGATTGGTATCTGTTGATTCTGATTGGGAAAAGCACATTAAAATTATTAAAATAGGTAAAATCTACTAAGCGCGTTGCGAGGAATTCAGGTATTTTGTTCAATCTTATAACACTTCTATTTTGGATATAAAATGAACCCTCATGTGTCAAGCTTGTGTGACCTTTTCTACTTTCATATCACAAACTTCATTTTGGGCTATAAAAATGAACATAGATTTTCTTTTTGCATATCTATTACACATAGTAAATAGGCCCTATGAACACTATTTGTGGATGATCTTGAGAGAGTGGGCTTCATTCGCTTGTTTATTCATGTGAAGCTCTTCTTGATGAAGGATCCCCTTGTAGGTAGGGAGGTTACTGAAATTGTCTCACATTCACTTGATTTGCATCCTCGACTTTTGATCAATACATTCCCTCTCCAAAGAGATTGATAGACCATAAGTTGTTGACATCCCAGATCTTGGTGAGATAAATTTTGGTCTTAGTGTGTTAGATTAATCTGTCTACTTTGTCTTGGTGAAGTGAAGAGGTTAGGGGATTATGCTCTACTTCCTTTTTGGATAGTACCAGAAACCCAGATCCTTGGATCTGATCTAGTCCCCCTATGGTATCTTTTGTGAGTCACCTTTAGAGAGGGTTACTCATAGTGGACATTCCCTTAATTGGGTCAACCACATGGACGAAACCTCAAGCGGTAATAGCCATTTTTGTCATGGTAGCAACAATCGCTATATAAATGTCCTTGTGGAGGAAATCTTCACAGATGTGATCTCTTGTTGGGATGTTAGATATCGCTAGAAGCTCCTGATGTATTAAATTCTCAGACTGTGTCAAAACCCTGATGCACCTAGATTGGAGTTCACCCTCTTGAGATCACAAAAGTTGTAGAGTCATACCATTACTACAAACCTTAGTGAGGCCAAAATTTTTATTTTCTAGGACTACGTGCATTATTGAAAAACTTTTTGGAACATACACAATTAGCACTCCTAGGGATTAGCACATTCAGTCACTTAATTGTTCATGCGCAGGGTTGCTTTGTCCCCTATTCATTATTTTTAGACATGCTTGAAATCACTTGCATGTTGTTCTGTGTGATTGTTTATCTACTTGGTTATTGAAAAATGAATGATCTTGGTATAATCTTCAAATTTGGACAGAAAATGTTGTAAACATACTGATTCTAAAAACTGAGAAAATTGCAAAATCTGATGCAAAATCCCTTTCTGGAGTCCAAAGTCAACATTTAGGGTCAGAAAGTCATATGAGTTTTGAGCAACTATCATTTCATAACCCCTAGATTGTTGTATGATAGCTTGTATAGTGTTGTACAAGTTTTGTCACCAGTCAAAAGCAAAATTTCAAAATCTGCTATCAATTGTCATACAAGTTTGTCAATTTTCATTTTTAGAGCTTACCCATTGTCGTATGAGCCTGCAGAAAGTCATATGAGAATTTTGAAAAATTGCCAAAAAGTTGTCAAAATTGCCAGCAAACCTACTGTTACAGCCTATTTTTAAATTCTTTCAAACAAATCATTGTGTCAGGAACATAGCAGAAACTAGAAAGAATTCAATCATTTTCCTAAAGTGGTCTCTTGAGTCTGATTTCAGCCTTCTGTTTAATCGATTTGAGTCTTTTTCATCTTGTGTCAAAACCTTGTCATTATCTTCAATCAATTCGATCTTTATCAAAAATGGCTAAGTGTTGTGAGCTCGTGTCCATTGTCATTTGGGCATCTACCCATACTACTAGGGCATAGTATCCTTCATTTACATCCAAATCTAATCTTCAATCAATCCAATCTTGACAAGGTTGTGTCATTTGATCTTCTTGAATCAAGTCATTCTTTAGTTGTCTTCATCTTTCTCTTTTGCTTCACCTAAGGTTAATGGTGGAAACCAAAGCTTCATCATGAAAACAAAGAGAACAACCCACAATCTCTTCAGAGACATCTTCTGTACTTTCTCAAACAATTCATCAACCTTATGATACATCCAAATTTGGAGAAGATGCTCTTGGCAACTTATTCTTGAAAGGTGGTTACGTTACCCTACCTGCATCAGTCCAAGCAGGTAATCAACCACCCCCTCCTTTTTCAATTCACGGAAGCTATCAAAAAATTCCACATCAATCTATCCATAGTAGCTCTCATCACAACAATATGTCTCAAGGAGGGACAAACCATGGGTCTCAAGGACACCACTCTCAACATGGTGCTGATCAAGAGCCCACACCTTCTAAAATTGCTCAATGCCAAAATGATGATAACTTCAAGAGAATGATGAAGCATTTCTTAAAGGAAGATAGATAGGCATACTTCCTAGAATTAGCTCATCAAGGGGCTAAACTTCCTCCAAACTTTAATGTTGAAGATATTATCATGCATGAGGAAGAAACTCCAATCACCGCTATGATGAAACAAATGCATGCCATGCAAGTCAAACTGAACAAAATTGAAAAAGAAAAGCAACCTAAGGAGTTTTCCATGGAGACCCTATGCCCTTTTCCATTTGACAAAGACTTGTATATGCCACCATTCCCGAAGTGAGTGGAAATGCCTAAGTACGATAAGTATGATGGAAACTCTAACCCTCAAGATCATGTTAGAGAATTTTGTACTCAATCTATGGAGTTCATGCACGAACCAACCTATCTAATGTGTCTCTTCCCTTGATCTCTGAGAGGGGCAGCCATTCATTGGTTCTCTAGAATGCCTCCTACAATCAAGACTTTCAATGAGTTAATTAAATTGTTCTATCAGCAATACTCCTACAATATTCAACATCTGGTCACTATGATCAACATTTGCTATCTGAAACAATATCCAGGAGAACCATTCCTGAATTTTCTCAAAAGGTGGAGGAAGAAATTTTCTCTATATGCTAGGCCTATTCAAAAAACTTAGAAGCTAGAAATCTTCATCAACAATCTTGTTCCAAAAATCAATTATCCCTTACAAATGCAAAATCATACATCTTTTGATAAGATGGTGGATAATGTGATCAAAATTGAGAAAGTACTTGTGAAAAAAGGAGATATATCTCTTCAAAAGGACAAGTATGAATCTAGATCTAGTTCTAAAGATAAGAACAAAAATTGGAAGAAGAACAAAGGTGTTGTCACAGATGGCGTTGTTGATACTATCTGTGCCCCATCCAAGGTACCCGCTTTCAATCTCACTGTTGGTACCCAAGCCATCAAAGCTTCTAAATCTAAAACAATAGAGTCAAATAAAAATCCTACTGAATATAAACCTTGGGCTACAGATCCTAAACGCAAGTTTACTCCTCTTGGAGAGTCCTATGAATCTTCTATGAAAACTTTGGTGGCTAACAACATCATCACCTTGCCTAAGATAAAGGTGTTTGACCCTGAACCTAAACCAAAATGGTGGAGAGAGAATGATTTCTGTGACTTCCATCATAGCAAGGGTCATAAAACTAATAACTGCATACGCTTGAAACATCTCATTCAAGACAAAATTGATAATGGATAAATCGTAATTGACAATCATAAAAGTAACAATGATCATACAACATTCACGGAACCATTTCCAAAACACGATCAAGGGGATTGATCCTCTCAACCTAATGTGGGTGCTAAAGTCAATTATGCTTACTCTAGAAACAATGTTGTCATAAACATGGTTGAACCATGCCTATCTGAAAGTTGCAATGTCATCACAATTGTAAGAAAAGATAGAGACAATCAATCAGCTAATGCAGTTACTCAATCACAAGCTCAGGCACATCTGCAAGGACAAAATTTAGATTCATCAAATGTCCCTAAGATGCCTTTCAATCTATCATCCACTTCTAAACAGAAGGCTGCTTCTAAATCTACAAATCCCAAAGACACAAGATCCACTTCATACAGTATAGTCCAACAACTATAGCATACAAATGCAAAAATCTCCATGTTTGAGTTGCTTCGGATATCTCTAGCTCATTGAGCCATTCTAGAAAAAGCTATGCTCAAATCCAATGTTCCTGATAACCTTGATTTAAATAGATTCCATACTATGGTTGGTCATCTGACATCTCCACAATATATCTCCTTTTCAGAGGAAGATGATAATTCTTAGAGTCATTCTCATAACCAACCCTTGCACATTGAAGTCTTGATCCAAAACCATCATGTCAAATGTTTGTTGATAGATGGAGGCACTAGTATCAACATTTGTTCTTATAGCTTGATCACACAATTGGGATTATCTAAAGCTGATATTGATCCTAAAAAGAAGATAACCATCAAGGCATATGATGAAAAAGAAAGATCTTCCAAAGGCACAATTGTCTTACCTATCAGAACAGGTCCTGTTATTAGAGATATCACATGTCAAGTTCTTAATCTACCTTTGGCTTACAACATTCTCCTAGGGAGACCCTAGATACATGAAATGAGAGCTATTCCTTCCACATACCATCAATGTGTGAAATTCCCTTATGAAGGAGTAGAGGTAACCATTCCAGCGGACATATCTACAACTTGCAATGCCTTGAAGGAAAGTGTTGATAAACTTGTCCCTAATAATAGAGAATCTTCTACTGAGCAATCAGACATTGCATCAACATCCAAGGTTGAAGAAATTGCTAAAGAAGTCAAAATTAAGGACAATGGTATGGGAGAATACATGATGGAACCTCTTTTATCTCTCACATCCCTCCTGTTGTCCCCAAAATCTTATGGATAACCTTCAAACAAAGTGAAGCCTAATGCTAAAGAATCCCAGGTCAAATTCAATGGAAGCTTCGTCACAGAACAAGTATCTAAACAAGAGTTTGAGGAAGATGAAGTTGTGCTTGCATGGTTATACAAAGATGAATCTCAAACCCAATCAGTCCAGAAATGTGACGCTTCTTCAAGCAAAATTCCTCAAAAGTCATATGGACTAGGGAATAAGCTGATCACTAAAATGGGATATACTGGAAAAGGACCTCTAGGATTACAGGGTAAAGGTCTTTTGTCACCTCTTGATCACCATGGCTACACAAACAAGAATACAACAAGTCTAGGGTATAAGAAGAACCCTTTTTATCTTAGTAGCAACTCTCCTCATGTCTTAGAATAGATTGAACCACCTACAATAATTCAACTACAAGAAGAAACACATCAATCTGACAATGATGATTCTAACACCACCACTGAGCTCATTCCTTATGAGCATTTTCCTAAAGAAATCAAAGACCTC
The DNA here is from genome assembly GCA_027943335.1 of Chamaecyparis obtusa. Lineage (NCBI taxonomy): Eukaryota > Viridiplantae > Streptophyta > Pinopsida > Cupressales > Cupressaceae > Chamaecyparis > Chamaecyparis obtusa. The sequence goes on along the minus strand of BSBK01004047.1, from coordinate 13,976 downwards.
CTTGATGAAGAGGATGATCCAATCAAAAGAATTAATGTAGTAGACACACAAGAACCTACTATGGAACAAGAGATAGTTACACCACAAGAACCAGCTAATCTCAAAGACAATCAAATAGACAAAGAGGAAGGTGGTAGTTATTCTAAGACAGACTCTCATGAGTATGAATTCAAATCTAAATTGGAGGGTAATCCTTCTTGGGGTATTCATCCTAACTTTACTCATGTTCTTAATTTTCCTAGAGGCATTGATGAGGAATCTAATGATTATAAATGGGGTGTAATTCCTGAGGAAGACAAACTCATTACAGAGAAACTTGTTGATGTTATCCACCAATATTCACCTAAACCCAATGTGAGTCTAGAGCAAAGTAATGGACCTAACGAGTCTAATCCACCTATAGCTGAAATGGACTACTGCAATGACATTGAGCCTATTCATGAATTAAACATCTTAAGTTGTAATATCACCTTCAAACTCAAGAGTCAGATTAGGACCAATGATGATAGCACCATATCCATAAACACTATCTCCCAATCTTTCCACACTTTGACTATCCAACACCCTAAAATTCTTGACCAAATTTGCATAGATACGAACCATGATATCTATACTTTTCCTAATGACTATGCCCTTTCTTTCTACCTCAATGCAGTTGAGCCCATGAGGACTTCCATCAGTGAACCAAGTGTTAGCATGATAGAGTTAGACATCAAGTATCTTAGTCAAAAGAATAAAAATAAAAATAAAAAGAAGAAGAGTTATGAGGGTGAAAACCACTTTGTGGAAATCTCAAAACCTACAAAAGTAAAGAAAAAAGATGTATTTGAAGGTGAAAACCTCTTTGAGGTGCCTAAGGATGAGATATTTGATGTCCTTCTGAGTCATTTATAGGACAGATCTCTAGTTCTAATAGAGCCTACTCAGTTAATCAACTTGGGAACAACAGAAGAGCCATATTTGATCCATGTAGCACAATCTTTATCAGAAGAAGAAAAGAAAGCATTTACTACATTTCTAACAGAGAAAAAGATCAACTTTGTATAGAAATATTCAGATATGTCAAGGCTAGATCCTGATCTTATAATGCATCATTTATCTATATCTCTTGGAGTAAAACCAATCAAGCAAAAGTTAAGAAAGATGCATCCACATGTTGCACTCTTGGTAAAAGTTGAATTATAGAAGCTCCTAAAAGATGGATTTATCCGAGTTATTGACTATGCAGAATGGATCTCTAATATTGTTCCAGTATCAAAACCAGACAAATCTATAAGAGTGTACACATATTTTAGAGATGTGAATAAGGCATGCCCTAAGGATGATTTTCCATTACCAAATATAGACATGATAGTGGATATGACTGTGGGCTATGAGATGTATTCTGTAATGGATGGCTTCTCAGGCTACAATCAAATAAAAATTGCTCCTAAGGACCATGAGAAAATTGCTTTCACATGTACATGGGGTACCTTTTGTTGGAATGTCATGCCGTTTGGTTTGAAGAATGCAGGTGCTACATATCAGAGAGCTATGACATCTATTTTTCATGACGTGATGCATAGAACTATGGAGGATTATGTTGATGATACCTTAGCAAAATCTATGATAAGATCTGAACATCTAAATGATTTGAGCAAAATACTAGACCAAATGGAAAAATTTAGTCTCAGACTAAACCCTAAGAAGTGTGCTTTTGGTGTCACTTCTGGCAAGCTCTTAGGCTACATTATTTCAAAGAAAGGAATTGAAGTAGATCTAGCAAAGGTTAAAGCTATCATGGAGATGCAACCTCCTAAGAACATTATTCAAATGAGAACTTTACAAGGAAGAGTACAATCTATTAGACACTTCATATCTTACTCGGCGGACATATCATGACCTTTTACAAAGACATTACATAAAGGTGTGACTTTTGCATGGAATGAGGAATGTGAAAAGAATTTTAATCATATCAAGAAATATCTACCAAATCCTCCTATTTTGATGCCTCCTATTCAAGGGAAGCCCTTGATCTTATATGTCTCTACTACAGATACATCACCGGGGGCATTGTTTGCACAACATGATGAGAACAAAAAGGAAAGAGCTATATACTATATCAGTAGAACATTGGTAGCATATGAGAAGAACTATTCAATAATTGATAAATCTTGTCTAGTTGTGATCTTCGCATCATAGAAACTAAGACATTACATGTTAGCCCATACAACACAGCTGATAGCTAAGATTGATCCACTAAAGTACCTACTAAGAAAAGCTACCCTCAAAGGTAGATTAGCCAAATGGGTGATGCTATTGAGTGAATTTGACATTGAATATGTTGAAAGGAAAGCTATAAAGGGACAAACAATTGCATATCAGTTAGCTGACACACCAATGTTTGATGATACACCAATGCAAATGGAATTCCCAGATTCCTCTATCATGAACTTGTCTTCTAGACCATGGCAATTATTCTTTGATGGCTCCTATACATAGAATGGATCTGGAGTGGGCATATTGTTCATCACTCCTCAAGGATACTCAATCCCAAAAGAATTCAGAATCAAGTTTCCTTGCACAAACAATATTGTTGAATATGAAGCCCTTCTTAATGGCATGAAGATAGCAATTGAGTGGAGAGGTATAGAATTACACATTCATGGAGACTCACAACTTGTAATACACCAAGTCAATGATGTGTATCAAACTAAAGATGAGAAGCTAATCCCATATAAAATAATGGTAGATGATCTCAAGAAATATTTCATATCTATCACATTTGAACATATTCCTAGATTGGAGAACAAGGATGTTGATGCTATGAAAACTTTATCCTCTTTACTATAGCAGCCCGAACATGAGCTACGCTATGAGTTCTTGGTGGAAGCACTATCTTATCCTGCATATGATTCCCCCAAAACCCACATGATCTGCACTATTGTTGGTCATGATTCATCCAGATATCAAAACCTTTTTTCCTATCTCCAAGACCAAATCATTCATGATTCCTTTACCCAGTATGAGAAATGAAACCTTATCCGCACTACATCCCAGTATATCATCATTGGTAACGATCTGTACAAACAAGGTCTAGATGGTACACTACTTAGTGTTTAGAATGGGAAGAGTCTCAATGTGCACTAGAGGAAGTCCATGATGGTATATGTGGATCACATTCTAACAGTTTAACACTAGCTCGAAAACTTATTAGGGCTGGGTACTATTGGCCTGAAATGGAAAAAGAGGCTATCACATATGCAAAGAATTGTCAAAAGTGTCAAGTACATGGAAATTTGATTCATGCACTAGGGAGAAATCTAATTCCCTTTACAGTACAATGGCCTTTTCAGCAATGGGCTTTTGATCTTATAGGTGTTATCTATCCACATTCTTCTAATGGACATACCCATATCATCACAGCTACAAAATATTTCACAAAATGGGTAGAAGCAGTTCCTTTGACACAAGTAACTGGAAAACAAATTTCTATGTTCATTCTAAACTACATCATATGTCGGTATGGAATCTCGCACTCTATAGTCACATATAATGATGGCCAATTCAAGAATAGAGACTTAGATGATCTATGTGCCAAATTCAAGATTACACAACATTGGTCATCTATCTACTATCCTCAAGGGAATGGACAAGTAGAAGCTTTAAACAAGAATCTATTGAAAATCTTACACCGTATAGTTAATAAAACAGGAAGAGACTAGAATCTCATGATTAATCCAGCTCTTTGGGCCTACAGAACAAGTATCAGAACACCCACTGGGGACCTTTCTCTTTAGTTTATGGGTCTGAAGTGGTACTGCCTATTGGGGTTGAAATCCCATCGCTAAGAATCAGAATAAATGGTCTAGTAACTGATGATGACTACAGAGTGTCTAGGTTGCAAGAACTTGAACTACTAGATGAATGCAGACAAGCATCATATGATCATCTTAGAGTATATCAGAAGAGAATGTCCAGAGGCTACAATAAGAAAGTCAGACATAGAGAATTTTAGGTTTGCGATCTAGTCTTGAGAGAGAATCCTAAAAATCAATCACATAGAGAGCGCAAGGGGAAGTTTGAACTTAACTAGTTGGGTCCCTTTGTTATCACTACTACTTTTGGATCTGGCACCTATCAACTCTCAACGACTGAAGGATAACAGCTCTGAGAACCAATCAACATTCTCCATCTGAAGAAATTCTACACCCAAGGCATTTAGTATTCAAAAATATCCTGAAAAAATTATAAAAATTAGAAAAAGTCCTAAAAAATGAACATCCTGGTGAAAACCTAGCAATAGGCGCCTTGATGATTCAAAAAAAAAATCAAAAGATTCAAAAATACAAAAAAAAATTGAAAAAATGAAAAATACAAAAAAAGAAGAACAAGAAAAAGTGCCTTGGTGAAAACTTGGAAACAGGCGCCTTGGTAGCAAAAATAAAATCTCTACCAAGATGGTGAAAACTTGGCAAACGGGTGCCACTTGTTCAAAATGCTCCATCTATTAGCACAATCTTGGTCTTTCCCAGCTTTCAGTCCTGCTTTAGTTTGTACATATCTCTTGGTTTGTTTTCGTAGTCCCATTTTCAATAAGTCATTTTGTACACCAATTAGCCAAAAAGTCTGTATCCTATCAATTTTTAACACTTAGGGGCAATCAATGTCATATCCTATGGTCCCTAGTATACCTTAGATGAGTCATATCTAGTCAAACTCCATTGAAGCTGCATCCAAGTCAATCATTCAGTCTCCTCTCTAGAAAGGATTTTGCATTTACAACAACGCAATCAAACACCAAACACAAACTAAAAACAATATGTGCTTCATGCTTTTATCTCCTTGTATGCTTACTGATTCGCATTGATATTTTTGCATATTTTGTTCCCTTGAGCTCTTTGATGACATCCTTTATAGGATTTAGAGAGTGATGACTAGGGGAAAAATCTTTTCTTTGTCTTCTTCTTGTATGTGAAAATCTAACAACTTTGAAAATTTTGGATTGAAATGGTATCCATTTGTAAGAGCCTCCATCTTGTATTGGATGGCCATGAGTACCTCGACCATTGATACCCAAAAAATTCAAGGAAGTTTGATCTAACTATTATCTTTTTGAGTACGTTCTTTCTCCTACTGTGAAACGTGATCTTACCTAAGGATGTGAATGATAAAGGGTCACTACGGGTAATTCACAATGGATTTAGAATGATCTCTTGACTGCTTGATGTGTTTGTAATGCAAGGCGTATTTTGGTCATCACAACGTCTATGTTCTAACACTTATACAAATTGCAATATCAAAATGGACATGATATTCAGGTCATCTTGGCAGTTATGTCTTGGTGCTTATATCTAATCTAACATTTTGAATACAAAATCAATATTCATATGTCCATGGTTGTCTAGCCAATGGGCATTGTATTGATTCTTGAGAATACAAATCGATATTCATATGTCTATGGTTTCATAACTAGTGGGCATTGTATTGATTTATCCGGTTACCTAAAAATTCAATGATGAGAATGACCGACACATGATCAGTGACTAGGTCCTAGGTCTTAGGTTTGCATCTCATTTTGCATGTCTCTTTGCATTTTGCATGTTTGCATTATCTCACAATGGCTGAATAAACTTCAATGCTTAAATGATTCTTCAATCACATCTTCAAATCTAGCAAGAGCTAAAATCTTACATGAAGGTCTCTTCACAGAACTGCAAGCAGTTACTATCCTGGGTTAAACATCCTTTTTGACATTAGACTGAGTACTTGTCTTCATCAATACCTGCAAAACATATCATGTGTATCATTTCATTTACATTCCATATCATAATCATCATTTCATTAGATTGCATCACATACATGTGCATTTAACATAATCACAACATACATTTGCATACATCATTTACATTTGCATAAATCCATACATTTGAAAAGAAATCATTGCATTGCATAAATCCATACATACATTCTACACTACTCATCCGCATATAAACATCACATGATATCATCATAAATAAAAAATGACAAGTACAAATGAAGTCATAACCAAAATCTTGATCTCATATATATATCATAAAACTCAGAACTAGTCAAGGGTGCACTACTGGCATAGTGTACAAGAGAATGAGCTCATGTGAGCTATCAGAAGTCATAACAATATATCTATAGACAAAGAGAGAAAAAATATATCAGAATCTCAAGATAGATCAATTGTTTTCCTAATCCTCTGCATCTGGTGGAGGTGCAGGTGGTGGTGGTGTATCTGGTACTGCCTCTGCTTGGGGTGCCCTAGCTCCCTCTAATGTTATCATATACTGAGAGTATGTAGGAACTCTCTGCTCAACAGGCACAACAACATAATAATAAGAAACATAATAAGAGGCCCAAGAGGTCTGATGTGTCACCTCTATCTGTAATCTCCTACACTCCTCTCAGAGCTTAGCATGTTATTTGTCAGCCTCTAGAAATCTCTCCTCCCAATGAGCACTCTGTACCTTCAAGTCCCTAACCTATAATCTAAGTCATCTAACAACCTCCTACAGAGTCAATGATACAGTAGGATCAACATCTGCTGTTGGCATATCAGTATCCACAACTGGCTACTTAGCCACCTCTGCTCTCTGCACCTTACGATGTCTAACCTCAGCACCAAGGTCAAAATCTGTATCATCATGTGTGGTATTTGGCCCAACATCTACATCTTGTTGTGCACCTAGTACATCATCAACGCTACCCACACTACCTAGAGTGCTACTCTCACCTCTAGTTGATCTCCACTGTAATACTGTAGGCCTGCCTACTGAAGAACTAGTGGGGTATGCTGGTGGTCTCATATGTCCTAATGATCTCATATGACCAGTTGGTCTCCATGGTGTAACCACTTCTCTCGGTCTTGAAGGCATAGCCTGGGGCATCTACACCGGTGCCTACCTTTGTCCTCGACCTGCTGGGGTACCTATGACATCCATCACCTTCTCCATCGAAGGGATCAACTCTATCGGATTAGAAAATCTATGTATAGGATCCTCTGCCAGCCATGCAATAAAACCATCTGTGACACCAGCATCTGGAACATCTGGATGATAGTCCCAGTCTCTGCCAACATAGTTGTTGTACTCCTATGTGCATAAGGCATAAGATAATCTGACTTTCCAACCAAGCCCAATCTCTCTAACTAATCTGGCATAAGTAGTGCAATCCTATGGGGCATCCTAAATGATACCATACTACCTCCACACTCTAGTAATGATGAAGTGCTCCAGGATAGTGGTCAAACGCCCAATCAGTACATGACTCTGATAGAAATAACTGAACTACTCTCTCGCAATAGGCCAGGCCTCTATAAGAAAATATGGTCTCTATACTAAAAATGTCATATCATCGAGGCACTACCTCTGGTACTCTATGTGGCCCATGCGGACCTATGTAACATAACCAGAATAAGTATAAATCGTCAGCTCTTGTGGCTAGCACTGTGACTAACACACTGGTCTAACTACTAGGATATGCTCCCAAGCCCATATTTGAAGCACTAGAGCACTAGAAGAAAATGACTTGCTCTCTTGATACATGATCTCGTGCATCTTAGAGAACATATGTGCTAATAGGCACTGACCCCAAGCTAACTCAAAAGGAGTCACCATCAGTCGTGCAACCATTAGGGCCCAGCCCATCAAAAGATCATTCTGCTGATGGTCAAACATGATGATAGCTCTTATCATCCCAGCTATGATACACTCTAATCTATAGGACTGCCCATAATGTTGTACTAAAGTCTCCCATGATATAGAACTAGTAAGTTGAGTATCATCTCTGAATAGTCTGCAAAAAGAATGAAGACCTGAGTTCCTTGAACTTGCGTAATCAAGACGAGGACCATGGAACGGAATATGTAGAATCCTATAAACGTCCTCAGGTGTGATGGTAATCTCTCCAGTGGGTAGATGGAAAGTCTAAGTCTCTGAGTGAAATTGCTCTATCAGTGCAGTCAATAGCCCATGGTTTACCCTAATCTCAGGAAACCGAATCAAATACTCAAATCCACAAGTAGCAAGATGAACCCTCATAGGGTCAGGTAGTGAAACATAGAGTCTCTGAGTCATAGGATGTGAAATGCATACATGAACATTGGGATATATGACCTACACAACATAGAAATAGGGAATCCTATCAGTAATTTGGTTGAAAAATAGGCTACAAGTATAGAAATTGACAAGTTCACTACTTTAGAAGATGCATTAAATTCTTAGTTATCAATCTCAGAAATCAGAAAATCAAGAAATTTGACCTAAACATGTGTTTTGGGCTCACTGTTTTCCATATGACAATTCAAACTAGCATCAAAACTTGTACAAGTTTTAGCAAGGTCCCACACGACAAACCATACATATACGACTATCTAGGTATTCCCGTATGACAAATGAGGGACCCGATGAAATGTCGTACGAGTCTTGGGTCCCTCCCATACGAGTTTACAGGGGTTCCAGGATGACAATCTATAGGGAATTAAAAATTTGTACGACTCATGAAGTACTATCGTACAAGCTTCCATGCATACAAAAATTAAAAAATTCTAACGTACGAAAAAAAACCTAAAAATGCTACAAACATGCAAAATTTGAATTTTCAAAGAGGCACATAGGTCCACTTACCAGATCTCCATACTGACGAGGCCTCTGATACCTCTGATTGCACTCAAATCGATGGGAAGAGATAGGTACTCTCGCTTCAGCCATTTTCTCACTCTGAGGGCTCCACAAGGTTTCAAAAGTCAAAGGTGAATAATGAATTGAAAATGACCCTTTCGACCTTTATATAGCTTTTGACCTAATTTTCAAAAGTGCTATGTTTTTCACAAAAATTGCACCCCTAGCTAATTTCGACATTCTGGACCCATTTTTGGGATCAAAAATCAAAATCTAAGATCGTTTAATATGTCAAAATTGCATTTTAAAATTTTTGAACACATGACGGCTGATTGCTTGCATAATCGACCTTCAAACATCAAAGAGATCCAAAATTCAACTTAATTGATTATCTAACATCAAACTATTGAAATTTCAACTTGGTTAACTCATGGTCAAACCTAATCAAACTTGGACTCCAAGACCTACAAATGATGCAGAATGTGTTTCCAGACGTTTATAACCAATTCTCAAATCATTTAACATGCTTCTAAACCATATAACACTAGCTTTTCTTGTCAGATGTCAATTTTAATTCCGAAGGGGGCATGGTATTGCACATCATTCAAGTCTTTAAATCAAATCTTTCTTTCAGTGATCAAGACAACAACCACATCTAGTTGTTGATTCATCTAAAGACCTCATTGCTTGGGGCAAATCTATCATCATTTGGGGCATATCAGATTCATCGAGATCCATATCAATCTGGTATCCTAATCAATCTTGTAAACTATATCAATTTTTCATAACCATCGGTTCATTAGTGTTATTTCATTGGTTCTTCGTAACTGAAGAGTTTGATGTGATACCAATATTGATTCCTTTGGACAATCAGGTCTGGAATTAGGTCACTCACTTCTTCATAATCATAAGGTTCAAAATCAGACATTTTGATACTTTTTCGTAATCACTAGTTCATCATTGCTATAATTGACATCATCACGATTCTTGGTCAACCAAGACCTGAATCAGCTTTTTCCAATCTTTCAATCAGTTTCTATCTCAGAATCAGTTCATCTTTCAAATCAATCTCAAACATCTGTATCAAACACAGACTATCTTTGAACGACTACGCTTCGCACAGTGATTCAAAGAGGGGCAAAATGTAATACCCCAAAAATGGGCTATAGGTTCATTAACCTCCTACATCATCAAAATCAAATGAAATTGACATCAAAGTGCTAATCTAAGGCACATCTGCACATCAAGTTATCAAAATCCTAATTGATTTCATCTTAATTTTGCATCGGGGAATATTCTTTGAAATATTCCTATCTATCTCAATTATCTTTAATTTAATAATTATTTGGCGATAAATCATATTTATCCTAAAGTTTGATTAATTGAATATTTTGAATATTTAATTAATTAGATTTAATTATGCCACTTAATTATTTAATTAAATTTAATTCTATATTATTCCTAAATTGTATTATTTTAATTTTGACAATAAATCAAAAATCTTATGACTAATTGATTAAATTCCTATTTAATTAATTTATGTCAATTGTCAAATTTAATGATATAGTTTTTGAATAAAAGTTTGATTAAAATAATTGATTAACCCATAAATCAGTTATTCTTAAATTTAAAATTAGTTAAGTTGAGAATAAATCACTATATTTATTTAATTAAATCATAATTAATTGTGCACATTCAAAGAGCAGTTGAAATTTGAATCAGAAAATCAATTCTATTTGTTATAAATTTAAACTCAACTCTCTTTTGAGTTGAAAGCTTATCTCAACTTCTGATTCAAGTCAAAAAGTTGTTCTTGCATGATTTTGCATGATTATGTGAGTTGATATGATTCTAATTCCTTGTTGACTAAAAAATCAACCTGAGTTCATCAAGAGTGATTTATGACTTTTCCTCATGCACCCTCAAGCCCTGGATTTCTATAAAATCAAGGCTTCAGCTCTTCTAAAAAGATCCACGAAATTGCATCCTCACGATGGCGAATTGGCGACTGAAGAATCTATCATTTGTGAATCCAAGCTATTGTGAGATTTTCATTTGTTTTAAGCATTCATATCATTTAGCATATCATTCTTAGATCAATTTCATATCATATCAATTTCATCTAGATTATATTCATATCAAGTTTTTCATCTTATTGCGTAGAAAACACAAAAATATAGATTAATTTGCATTCATTATCCATATTATGCATTCAAATCCTTCGTTTAGGTGTTGTATTGTCACTGATCTCGGTCTAATATGAGAATACCATACTCACACCTACTAGAAGGTAGTAAATCACCTGGTTAGCTTAGTTTCCATTTCATTGCATATTTTGATTTTCGCTAACATCTAATGTTTTACTGAAGTGTTGTGTCCATAGCTAGGTACAATTTTCACACACACAGTAACCATACATTCCTTAGCATTATTGTATGTAGATCCTTATTCAAGATAAGATTTTTGATAAGAGGATTAAAAATGATTCTCAAAAGTTCTACATATCTTAGGGTTGGAAAATAGATTTTTAGGTGTGAAAAGATGAATGATACGTGTGTGGAAAGCATTTAACAAAAAAGGGTGCTCAATATTTTGTGGGCTATGGTTATTATAAAGGGAGATTGTATTGATAAATTTTAACACTTTGATGCAACTGCATATATTTATTGTATTAATTTTTATACCTACAAAACATATATCTTTCCTTTAGAGCCCATATCAAATATAATTGTTTTCACAAGTCACCTAGAAGAGATTGCACGTGGCTTTATGAGATTGATATTAACTTAGAGATAAATAACCTACATATTGAGAAGACTATGTTTTACTATGAGATATTGGGCCACATTGATAATTTGAGTGCATAGATCCTTGAATATATAAGTCTTGTAGAGAGAAATTAACTAATTATTCTTTGAAATTTTATTTTTGTGAGCATTATATTTACAAAAAATAAACTTATTTTTAATTTTATCTAATCTCTTCTAGATTTGAAAGTGCATTAGACTCAATCCATAGTGATATTTTTGTTCTAGTACATGTAATTCCACTTATACAAAATATTTTTTTTTATATTTCTTTCTTTTATGATTTATCTATAAATATATTGATCTATTTTCTAAAGCACAAATAGGAAATCTTCATTTAGTTTGAGAATTTAAAGCATCTTGTGGAGAATTAGAATGATATAAAGATCAACGTGTTTAAAATAAACAATGGTGGAGGATACTTCTTGAAGAAGCTTGATGCATTTGATATAAAAATAATAAAATTATGAAATATAAGAAAACTCTATATGCCCCTAAAAAAAAATCAATGAGAGAATGATGTTGGTCAAATGTAATGAATGATTGAACTTGGTTGTGAATGAGTGGAATTCTCTAATTTATCTCCATAATATGAAGTCTCTTTTTTTTCACAAAAGAAGTAAGCATTTATTCAAGTAAAACCAAAAAATACAAAGCAAATGGCTTCAAGCCCACAATAACCTCCAAATGAGGCAAGCAATGTGAGTTCCCAAAGGAAAAATGCTGAGAGGAGCAATTAAAATTTTCCATCATCCCTAATTAACTTTTCCAAAATCTCCAAATAATATGGAGGTAGAGCCTCCCAATTATCCATATCCCATTCCTCTAAGCTCCCAGAAGCCCACTTAGCCAAACAATTAGCCACTTTATTCCACTCCCTAGTAATATGACAAACATTAATGTTATCCAAAGATCCACAAAGATTCAAGATTTTCTTAGCCACCAAGGTTAACTACCAAAAACCTCCATCCATCTTACAATCATTCAACATATAAACCACAATTTGTGAAACAAACTCACAAATGATCCTTTTCCAATCTAAAGAGCACCCTCTCTCAAAAATTTGTAAAATAGCTAGGGCCTCCATAAAATTACTCAAATTTTGTCTTTTATAAATGAAGAAAAAAAACATAATGTTCATATCAATGGTCTTACTAATGCCACGAATTCCTTCCTAACTAGGATTCCCTTAAGAAGGCCCATTAGTATTAACCTTCAAAAATCCTTTAGGAGGAGGGAGCCATCCACCCTCTCTATACTTTTTTTATTTAGTTTCTTCTGATCTCTTCTTGTAAGAAGAATCTATCCCATTGATAACTAAATTAAGGTTCCTTATTGTAGCTATATCACAAGACTCTAGAGGAGAAGTCATGTCACACTTTCCTGAAATAGTCTCCTAAAGTTTGGTGATAATATTCTTCCACGTGAGGAAGCTCCTAATTTAATAACCTTTAAAAATATTATTTGATTCCTTTCTAACCATGATTTTTGGATAGTAACAATCGGGCAAAGAAACCAAGTAGTTTGGAGAAAAGAAGTCTTCACTGGAGATTGACCCAAACTTTCCCAAAACTCAATCAAAGAGGTAGTATGAAAACAAGGATAGTTGTATGCTCCCTACCATAGATGTCAAGTCTCCCTCTAATAAGAAAAATGGAAGAAAATTAGAGAAGTACTTTCTTCACTATTTATATGAAGAAAGCAAATTGACAAGCCTTGAAAGCCTCTCTTCCTCGAATTCTCCTAGGTGAGACATCTATTTTGGAAAACTAGCCAAAGAAAAAATTGCACTTAGGCCAAAAAAGCTATTCCAAAATTTCTTCCACCAGTGAACACCTCCCCGACCATGTAGCTTACCATCCTAAGCTAGGTAACAAGAAACAACCAAAAAATTATCCTTCAGTTCTAGACTCCAAGCAAAACATCCCTACAATGAAGGGCACTACAAATTCTACTAGCTAAAGTCCCTACTAGTTATTGATGATTCTCTCTAGAGCCCCTAGTAGGCCATTCATGAGGGCATTTCCAACAAGTAACTTCCAAATGTTCCCTAAGCTTGGTAGTTTACACTAGTAGAATTTAGCAAATATGTGACTACGCAACTAAAAATTTTAGTCACGTGACTAAAAATGACTAAATTCTACTATTTTTTTTTTGTAATTCACAAGTATAAATGTTTAATTTGGTCATTAGGTAAAATCACAATTGAATATTTGTTAGATGACTAAATAAATGACTAACTAAATGGCTAAATAAATCACTATTAGTCCTATATTCTTTTTTCTTTTGAATTTGATCATAATCCATAAAGCTTAAGTACCCCTCATTGGACCCCTACCTAAGCGACCCATTTGGCTACCAGGTTGCTTGGTGCATTGAAAATACCTATTACATAGAAGGCATTGACTCTTGGCATAATCTTTAGGCCTTCACATCATTTTTCAATAAGAGACTCATAATTTATCGTGATTAATCAGTAGTACACGAGGAATCCAAATCAATGTATTGTTACCTATTTTTCCCTATAAAGTCAAAATAGTTC